>QKWP01000187.1:64413-109899 GCA_003550325.1 Gigaspora rosea | reverse complement strand
TTTTTTTTTTGTTTTTTTTTAGAGAATAGTTTGTTTTTTTTTTTAGAGAATGTTCTTTTTTTTTAGTGATATTATATTTTAAAAAAGTTAGAGATAGGTAAAAGTTCAATCTAATATTTGAAATGTAGTTTATATATACCAAACCAAAAGTGCTAACCAAAAAAAATTTTTTTTTTTTTAAATGTTAATGGTGAGACCTTGCTCTTATCTTTATTAGATTTAATGGAAAGTTTTTACAAGACTGGAAAAATTTTCATTGTTTAAATCTATTGCTAAGACTAAGAACTCAGACATATATAAAAGTTAACTTAAATACTTATCTGCGGCCTAAACCAAACCAAAAAAAAAATTTTACTATAATGCTCAAATATAACCTAATATAGATTATTTAGAGTCCTGAGTAATATATTTGATTTACATTGTAGACCAAATGCTAATTTTATGAAGAGCTTGACCTATTGGTATACAATTATTAGAGTCAGAGTGTAGTTGATCAAGAAAACCACAGAGGCAGCCAAATGTGTAAATTTTACACTAGTGTAACTTAGTGTAAAGAAGGTATTGTTGTAGTGTTTTAGTGTGCTTGTATCTAGAAAGAATATTATTTGCTCTTTTCCATTAGGTGAACAAGATACATATCTGTTTGTAAATAGCTTCTTTTAGTAATTTTGGTTTTATAAATTTTAACAATTGTAGATAATACTCTATCTCTATTTCTAGAACTTGATCAAGAGCAGTACATATTGTGCTATACAAACTTAAGCATGCTTAAATGTTTTCACTTATTAAAGTTAGTTGTATATAATAAAAAAAAATAATAACTAATAATAATTTAAAAAAGTAAATTTGTAATATAATTTGTATAAATGAAATACTGCAAATCTTTATTACCAAAACAGAAAACAATTACCTAACCTTAACAAGTACAAAATTAATTTTTTGAGTTGGTTCAATAATCAAGGTATAGTACTAAAATGTAATCAATTAATATATGCTATTTTTGATTAATTTAATTTTGTAAAGATTTGCAAGAAATTTGTTTGTATAATTACTATAAATAAATTACTAATCTATTTATTTTATTATTTAAAATATTTAAGTAGAAGATCGAGATAAAGGATATAAAATGATCAATATGGGCTGGTGCAAAAAGATTTGTACCTCAAATAGCTCTGATTAAAATATTTTTTGTACAAATTAATTTTTAATTTTTTTAATCTAATATACTTATTAGGTTACCGGATTGATAAAAATAAATTTTTTTTGATTATTTTATTGATAAAATAAAAAAATTTATTAATAGTAACTTTTTTTTTACTATATAATTTACTATAGTAATTATATATACACGTATGTAGTAAAAAAAATCAAATTATCTCACTTTAGAGCTTAATTTCTTCACAACCAGTGATTCAATTTTGCTCAAATTTTAACCATATCTTTATCATATGCACATTAATACACTTGCGAAGTACAAGCTCATAGAACTGCATATTGGTTGCGAAATTATTTAAAATATCTTTTTTTTTTAAAAAAAAGTTTTGTTTTTTTTCAAATACAGTGAATTGTGCATGCTTAATTATTAAAATAAAACAATGTTAAAACAATAATAATATTATAATAAATTAGATTAAACCTATTTTATTTGATACTAATAAATTTTTAATAATTAATCAAGAAAAAAAATTTTTCCTTAGTGTCAAAATTATGAAATTTTTGAGATACAAATCTTTCTGTACCGGCCCATATTTTATAATAAATCACAGTGGACAATTAATTTTAAATTTTTATAGTGTATGAATAGGGCTTTTCTACATATAAAAGTATTTTTTTCAGATTCAAAGTGCCTGCTTGAGTCATATACTTTATTCGGTTTATGTATCTGGATTCTACATAGATGAGAGTACAACTAGCCATATATACACTTTTGGTGTCTAATTTAAGTGGTCCACCTGAAGGTTCTACACTAGCTGCTATACCTGCAATCCAACTATGAAAATTGCCTATTTAAGTATTTTTTTACTAAGCAAAATATTTATAATTTCTAATTAAACTTTGCAGAACCAATTTTTCTTATTCTAATGATAGTTAAATTATTAAAATCACATTAGTATAGACGCAATATGAGTATTTATCTGTTATTGATTGTTTACTATAAGGTTTTTTATTATGATCAGAAATGTGCAGCATTCCACTTCCATATAAGGCAATTAATAAAACTGCACCAATTTTTACTATGAAAATTGACCCTTTACTATGGATTACTACTTAAATGAAATTTGGTATAATAATATTTGAAAATAAAAATTATATTTTTGTATTATTTTATTTGTATTTAAATTATGAAATAATCTAATTGTTACAGTAGTGATATTCCTGGATTGCAATTGACCAACCAGATCATATTATAGAATTAAAACAAATGCTAAAGTTAATTGTTATTAGGGTTAGAGTTAGTATTACTGGTAAGTTAAAATTAAAGTAGAATATAACTATTTTTTGATTAATTAGTCAATTAAACACTCTACTATTTTGTAGTTAGAAATTGTTCTTTAATTAATATAATTAATATTCTAAACTTAATACACAATTGTTACAAAAAGACAATATCTAATAAGTTCTAATTACTTTATAGAAATTTTGATTTTTTACTAAATATATTTAAGGTAAAGATGCCTATTTCTGTGGATCTATTTTTTTTTATGAATTAAATTATTAGTAAATTATATATAAAATAAAAAATGCAATTTTTTTAAAAATATAAAATTGAAATTTCTGAGATTATTTACTAAATAAACATTTCTTGGTAGTGATTATACATGAGGACGAAAGCAACAGGGGGACCATCCCTTCATTTGTAGATCAGTTACACAATTGATAAAAGCTTTTTTATATTGTTTTACAATACTTTTTTAGGAAACTCACGTAACTTAATCCCGCTATGAAAGACAAAAAGTCTTTTAAGCCGCACTACAACATATTTTTTTAATCCCAGTTAATCCCACGTTGTTATGTTGCTGCCTTTTAGTAAAGTTCCGTTTAAAATATATATAATTTAAAGTATAAAACAACCAAGAATAACTAAATTTTGAATAAAAAATGAAGAAAAAAAAGGAAAACTAAGGAGGTTACGATTCAGTAAAGGTTAAGGTATCAAGTGCACAAGTTTATTTAATTATTATTATGTATGCTACATAGAAATATTCCAACTAGCGAATTATAATAGATAGTTAACTATATAGTTTTTTTTATTGTTTAGATTATAATAAGAATCGATGTATAATTATCTATATA
The DNA here is from genome assembly GCA_003550325.1 of Gigaspora rosea. Lineage (NCBI taxonomy): Eukaryota > Fungi > Glomeromycota > Glomeromycetes > Diversisporales > Gigasporaceae > Gigaspora > Gigaspora rosea. The sequence goes on along the minus strand of QKWP01000187.1, from coordinate 106,605 downwards.
CCAATACTGTTATAGTATTAATATCTTCACTAATAGCAGTAGTTATAGTATAGAAATCATGCAAAATAGATGGGTTTTAGATTAAATATAAGGTGGTATATCAAAATTATAAGAATTTTATTACGGCATATAGTAGAAATTAGTTGATTTAGCTATATATAAACGAATTAATAAAAAAAGCATGTTCACATCTTAGTAACACTCAGAGTACTAATTTAAATTTTAAATTTTAATATTCTTTCTCGTTATTATTATTTTTTTAATTTTTTTTCGCAATTTTGATCATTTTTTTATTTTTAAAATTAATAATTTGATTGGTCATCACTTATCAGAGCTTTTTGTAAGTGATCTGCAGTTTGTGTAACTGAAAATGGTCCCCTGTTGAAGAAAGCATTTCGGGTTTTAAAACCCGAAATTAAAATTTGAAGACGAAATTGTTTTTGACCTATTTTACTTGAAAGACGAAATTATTTGATACTTTTTTTGAATAGACGAAATTATAAAGAACATATCTATATAAATTTTATTTGCTCTTCCTTATAAAAAATTTTAATTTTCTCTAATAAAGACGAAATAGGCCTTTTTCAAAAATCAATTTCGGTGGCATCACTAGTAGTGATAGACAATTTGCGGATTTTCCAAAAATCCTGCACAAAATATGGAATTACACAAGTATTTCGTGAAATTGTTTACAGAAATCTGAAATTTGTGCTAAAATTATGGTATTGGCCCGAATTATCTAGTGCATCATATGATGAATCACATGCATAATGCTCATCACTAGTTCTTAAAGAATTAATAAATATTGTAGCAACTATTAATGCAGTTCTAAAGATAGTAAAAATGCTAAATTCAGTCTAATATATCAAAAGTTAGGAGCAATTTATATTTTGCGATTATATAAAATTTTTATATAATTGTGAAATGTAAATCACTTATAACATTTGATCATTAGACTGAATTTAATGTTTTTACCATCATTAGAACCATATTGACAATGGGCACAATTTTAAGAGCTGTTACTTAATAACAATTTTAGAAATTTCAATTTTATATTTTAAAGGTTGTAATAAATTTTATATAAAATTATACTTATTTAATTATTAAAATTTTTAGAAAATAAATAGATAAATAATAAATAAGAATTAATGTATGTATAGCCATAGGCTACATGTGGCCGTACTATTGATAGTGTTTTTTTATAAAAAATTTTGCAGCCTTAGAGTTAGGATTAGGGTTAGAATTAGTATTAAAGTTAGAATTAGGTTTAGAGTTAGAGTTAGAGTTAGAGGTTTGGTCAGGTTTGAGTAAAATCGCAAGAGGTGCATTTTTGTTTAGTAATACAACAGGGGTTACCCTAGTAAAATTTTGAGATATATATAATTTTTGATTTTGGCTACATATAGCTATGGCTACAAATAACTTCTCCCAATAAATAATGATAGTAATAAAAAAAAACAATGTAAAAAAAATAAGAAGTTTGCTATTTATCACCACTGGTGATCATTACAATTAAACTTCAGGATCAGGTGTAACATGTAGATCAATTTTTGTATAACAAAACAAAAAATTTTTAAAAAATTCCTAAAATTGCTTCTAATTTAAAATTTTGCCTATGAAACTACTTTTTTTATACAAAAAAAAATTTCTTGCTAAATTTTACTATATATATCCTAATCTCTAACCTTTACCCTTGCCCTAATATTAAAGAGATTTAATTTTTATTTAGTTTGTTTTGTTTATTTTGTTTTATGCATTGTAGATCACTAGTGATAATCACCAGTGGTGATTCGTGGTAATTTTCAAAAAATAATTAATAAAAATATTTTTAAAATTTTTAAATTTTTTAAATATAGTAGTTTATATTGTATCCACTAAAATAGGAAAGGGGTATCATATTTTATAAATTTATAGATTTTTTTTTACTAATACAAAAAAATTTTTTATATATTAGTATAATTTAATTTGAATATTTTAAATTTTTATAAAAAATATAAATTTTTTAAAAAATTTTGCATGTAGCAAAAAAAAGTCCATGGAAATAGGTATTTTTACCTTATATAACAATAAAACAATTATTATATGGGCTAGGGCTATAAGAAGGAACAAAATTAACAAAAAAAAATCTTCACAAAAAATTAAATTATCTCGTGAATTATACCATTCGAAACTTATCATTGAATGAATCGAATGGTATCAAAATCATGATCAATAGTTCACGAGATTATTAAACTTGTGTAAAGAATTTTTTTGTCAATTTCACCTCTTTTTATAGCTCCTAGCAACATGACAGAAGTTCGGTTTATGCATCAATGTTACAAAAATTTATATATTAAATTCATAAGAATAAGGGTGTGTTATATGATACACGAAAAAATATCATCTGAAATTCTGAAAGACTATTCTAGGGTCGCAAAAGAAGTGTTTTGTGAAAATCTATCTTACCGATCTCACAAATCACGTAATTTTCATAAGAGGTGAATATGAATATATAAGCGTATATACTAATTTACTACGAATGAATGTACAGTTATATGGTGCAAACTGGTGAAATATTTGTATTTTTTTATCTTTCTGTACTTATAAACTTTAATTTTTATATAAACGTTTAGGTCTTTCATAACAGTAATGAGAAATGCATATATTCTGAAGTGGTGTTAGTTTATTATAGTTCGTGAATGTGAATATACAATATTAATAAATATAATGCAAAAATGTGCGCAATTCATATTAACTGTAAGTATAAGGTTTATAGAATAAATATCAGATTGTATTCATCTTGAAAGAGTAAATGTTCGCATATATTATATTAGAAGTATTACGTTAGCTACGGATGATTCCATCAGCCAATCATATTTGATGATGATCATCTGATATAACAGTTAATAAAAAAGAACTTCTATCATGCTGCTCCTGGCCCATATATTTAGGGAGCTTCCAGAAATCAGCTGATTTCTGGGTGGGTGGGTGGGTCAGCTGAAGTATCAGGTTTAATTCCGGCCAAAATTTCATAATTCCGGCCAAAGTTGCAAAATTATTTTTGACCAAAATTATAGATTTATTAATAATATTTAATAATTAATAACTTTTGATCTACTGGACCAAATTTGATGATTCAACTACCAAAATGATCCTCTCAATAAGAGGATTCTAGCGAACTTAAAATTAATTGTTAAAATCCAATCACAGGATCCTGTGATCGAAATAGATTTGTGTTACTATAAAAGTTCTATAATTTATTAAATAATTATACCTCATTTATAGTAACACAATTTATTTCGATCTTAGGGTCCTGTGATTGGATTTTAATGATTTTGGGCTTGTTAGAATCCTCTCATTGAGAGGATCATTTTGGTATTAAAATTATCTAAATTTGCCTAGTAGATCAGAAGTTATTAACAATTAAATATTAAATTTTAATTGTTAATAACTACTGATCTACTGGGCCGATTTCGATGATTTTACTACCAAAATGATCCTCTCAATGAGAGAATTCTAACAAGCCCAAAATCGTTAAAATCCAATCACAAGATACTAAGATCGAAATAAATTTGTGTTACTATAAATGGGTTATAATTATTTAATAAATTATAGAATTTTATAGTAACACAAATCTATTCCGATCACAGGATCCTGTGATTGGATTTTACCAATTTTGGGCTTGCTAGAATTCTCTCATCGAGAGGATCATTTTGGTAGTTGAATCATCAAATTTGGTCCAGTAGATCAAAAGTTATTTACTATTAAATGTTATATTTAACTTTTAAATAATCGTAAAATCTGATTGGCTGATTGGGGTATCAGGTGGGGTGGGTGGGGTAGGGATGAGGGCTCATAGTAAAAAAAAATCAGCTGATTTCTGGAAGCCCCCTTATATACATAACCACCTTTTGAGCCCTAACAAAAAAGAAAATTACTTGCAAAATTTTGATATGAACTGTTGCCCTGCCGTTAGGGAACCTGGTACAATGGTCACTGGAATGTTTATGGCATGCCATTGCCTCAAAAATTAGGATGGTATGTAATGATATGGACTAGCCCCGGTCCAACAATCGTGTCGATGAGTGGGTCGACCCTCAACTTCACCTTTATGGGCTGGGCCAGTCAATTAAAGGAGTGTTAGATAGATTCTCCTATAAAATATCTTTCAGGTCAAGAAATTGTCTAAAAATCAACTAGAGTTTACAACAATGTAGATATTCATAAAATTGACTAAAAATTAACTAGAGTTTACAACAATGTAGATATTCATTAGTTGCTAATTTAGATGATAAATTTGGTAAACAATGAATTTAAGGAACGAAAAAGTTCTGGTATGTTCTTGCATGGACAATTAATCAACATAAAGTATTAGCGTGCTATAATTTCTCAAAGACAAAACGAATAAAAACCAAATGATTTAGTATCACTTAGAATTTTGGAATGACTTGATGACTTTCTACATATTTGTGTAAATACAGAGATATGATGACCAATCATGATCGAAAAAATTGTTCTAGCAAAAAAGGTCAGCCCGGTCGACCGGCCCGAGCTTTTTTTTTAGATCGACTTGGGCTCATGATTTTTCCATCAACCCGTTTCACTAATGGCATGCCTTTATTATAAAATTATTATAAATTTATTTTTGTGTAGGATTTTATAATTTATCGCCGTAGCTAGTCTAATAGTCCTATATGCGGAGTTTCAAACTGTACTTACAAATCATTAACCTTAATGATTTGTAAGCAAGTTTAAAACTCCGCATAGGGTGATAACCTTTTATGTAATCTGATTGGTTAAAAAAATTTAATAAAATTTCAAAAAAATTATTTTACTATACTGGCATGTCAGGTGGTATCCTGACATGCATTTGCTAAATGGCGTGTTATATGGCATGCTAAATGATTTTAGTCGTGCCAGGTTCCCTATCTGTCGTAGCCCCTAACCCTAACTAATATTTAATTATATAAAAATTGCTTTGCCGTTTTGTTACGCAGGTTTTATCTATTATGCGATGAATTAGCACGGTGCATTGTATACATTTATTATTATTTAATATAAATTTGTTATGATAAAAATTTTAATTATCACAATATTTAAATATAGTATTAAAGAACGTATTGAACTCGTAATGATTTACACCAAGTAAGGCTCTTTACGACAAACTGCAGATATTTTTTATTTAAAATATCCTAATAGACCAAAACCTGATCCAATAACTATAACTATACATAATCTTATAAATAGATTTATGAAACAGGTAGTGTAGCAAATTCTTATCTGCCGTAGGGATGTTACGGTCCGTCCTGGTCTGGTCTCGGTTCAAAAGAGTAGCGGACCACAAACCGGACCAAATTTCATAAACCGGTCCATAGATCGGTCCGTCCTAGTTTATTCCGGTTCAAGGACCGGTCTAACTGTAGCCAATAGGATTGGAAAATTTTGACTATCGTAACACACGAATTGAGATTTCGAATGAACTGTATTATTATATAATGTTATTTTTTATATAAATAAAAATGTAAAAGTATAATTACTTGTAATAAAAAGATAATCGTAAAGCAGAAACGGATATAGAAATTATCCTGTTTGGGTTGTCAGGAACCAGTAAATTTTTTAACCTTAATTCAGTTTTTAGCAATTAAAGGTTATACACGAAAACCAATTCCAGTAAATCGATTTCGACTGAAGAATGTGCTTGCAATATTATTTTAGAACAAGTTTGATTTAGCCTCAATCGCATAGTTATGTATTTAAAGCAATGCATAAAAATATATATTATGGACGGACCGATCTGGACTGGTTGGACCGTGGACTGCTTAGACCGGTTCAAAAGACTTGTTCAGACCGCGGTCCTTGCCGGACCGTAACATCCCTATCTTTGTCCAAGAAATGCAGCAAATAATATTAAATAATATTAAATCAGAAAATTCTCTTCAAGAAGAACCACAACCATCAATATGAGAACCTGCAAAAAAATTTGAAACTTCTCTTACTGGTATTAAAAAATTTGCCAATAAATTTTGTCCTTGAACTTCAAGATACAAATCCTACCCTCATTTATTTTTCGATGAAACAGTTTTTCTTGTATGGTGAAATAAACTGACACAATTGTCATTATTGAATTAAGAAAATAGGCATATCATGAAAATTGTCAATATGCAATACCCATTAAAAGTTAATATTTGAGCTGGCAATTTTATAATTGGATCGTTTTAAAGAAAATTTAAACGGATTACGAAATAATATTATTCCTGAATTAAATAATTTGTTTCCCAAGAATAACATAATTTTCCAACACGATGATGCGCCTACTCATCATAGCAATTATGCTCATGAATATCTTAAATGAAAAATTTCCTAATAAGTAGATGATAGTCGAGGTGATATTGCTCCACTTGATTTTTTTTTTTGTGTGGATATCTTAAAATTAAAATTTTTAAACTGACCTAGCTGATGTTGAGGATTTAAAACAACGAATTATTAATGTATGTGAAAATATAACTTCTGAGCAATTTTAAATTAGATATTGATTAAATATTGTACTGAAGATGGCAATGGACATTTTAAACATTTAATATAAAATTTTAAATATATTGTATGACGTTTAAACAAAAAAATTAAGGTTTTTAGAACACCCGATAAGGCATAGAGTGCCTAATTTACTAATTTTCCCAAGTTCCAATTGGACGAAACAACTACATCACTGATCAGATTGACTAAAACTTTCATGTCAAATATTAATAATAATAATATCCTGCTCCATTGAGAATTAGAGGAAGCTCATTTCCGCTTATTCACATATCAGATATGGATCAGGGTATTATTCGTTAATCCCTTGTTATAGTGATCAGGGATTATAGTAAATAATCTTGCGTAAACGATTAACATTTTTTACCGAATATTGATTGTATCAGTATCAACAAAAATGAACTTGAGATAAGCGTTGTCAACTATTTTTTGAAGTAAAAATTAGACCCAGAACATGGTTTAATAAATTGGGTATATTTTAAGTTGCAAGTAAGGTTTTTCAACAAATTTTGTTCTCTTGGAAATAAAGTGCCGAACAAAAACTTGATAAAAAATTTCTTGATTGTGTCAAAGCACTTATTTCATTAATGTTTTTTTTTTATTTATTTAACTGGAAAAAGAACTTTGGAAGTGTATAAATTAACATATATATGTTTGGTATTTTTGATTTACTAGTAAAAAAAAACACAGCAAGTTCATAAAAAATAATTTCGCTTTTTCTTTTTTTAAGAAAACGGTAGCGGCTATCTAAGGTGGTATGATTAATTTATACAATTAGAGATGGAATTTCATACATCCATTCACAACTTGGGGAAAATTAAGGTTTCCTAGAGTGTCCAGGGTACTGCAGTGGCAGAACCTGTACAGAATTCTGCGAACAGAATAATTAAACTTTTGTGATAAAGTAGGATGGTCTTTGTTTTTAAAGTATTATTTATACGTATACATCACCGCAGAATCTACAAATTTAACGGTACTTACAGCAGTATCCTGGACACTCTAGCCCAGTACATCTTATTATACCCTAAATTTCTACGTTTTTTACGTACTAATCTTATTGGTTAGTTTTAAGGTGTGTTTAGATATATCAAAAAGTAGGTGCAGGAATATCAAGAATGTGAGTTTTACTACGGAGAATCTAAGTGGTCCTAACATGGCGGAGTATTACACCTATACGATACTCTCGAATTAGGAAATTAGCATCTCCTTAAAAGTTTAATAGCCCCATGAACCGGCACATGTTTAATACAGAATATACATAAACGATTTGAAATGACTCAAATGATTCAAATGACAAATGACCAGTCATTGGTCATTTCACAGTTAAAAAGGTCATTTAACTTCTGTTAATTGATAATCTAATACATGTTGGTCAATAAAAATTGGTCACTAAATAAAAGTTATTATAAAATACAATTTATAAACATCGTTATTGTATAAAGGTTAAAATTATGTTAAGTAAATTGATATTTGCCATTAATAAAATTTTACAATGTATGTACTGTCACTACGATCAAGCACAAATATCTATTTACTCAGTGTAATTTTGACTTCCACACATCGTGACATTTCTTTAACTATAGTAAGTTATTTTGACAAATAAAAAATATTGCACACGAAAATGACCCAAATGACCGAGGATTTCAAATGACTGGTCATAATTTGATGACTCAGGGTCATTTGAATTTTGATCAAATGACCAGGTCATTTACACATCCCTGATTATAGTCATTGGGTTATAACCCATTGTCATCATGTCTCTACAATGGGATACAACCCGGAGACGTAAATATTTCTGCACCGATGATTTCGTATTTAATTTAAATCGAACTTAAAAGTTAATATAAATATTTGTGTAACGGTCAACAACGTTTTGACAATGTGAACATGTGGACATTTTTCGATTGGGGGTATGCATATGCATTAAATAAATAAGTTATTTTTAACAATGGCCATCTAGATAATTTTAACAATGACCATTATCGCCGTGTAATTTTAATTTTAAAGATGCCGGTATTCTAATAATTTGCTTAATCACACCTAGTCATAAATTATCTTTGAAGTTAAGTATCTACAATAGCCTTACGCTAAGAATACATTCACTTGCATGCGTTATTTCAAGACGCCTATGTGTGCTATTTCGAAAAATTTTGGATCCAATTTACATATAACAAATCATGAATCATGTTATACAAAGTGAGCGTTATTTTGAACCAAATTTGAGGACAAAATTTCCGAATAATTTTCATGAGCGTTATCTCTCTACAATACGTGTAAATCACTTGATAAAGAAAACATCATATTAATAATAATTTTTGTAATCGATCGAGATATATAAATTTTTTTCAATTAAACCAGAGAAATACCTGGTTTGTTATAGGTTTTTAGTAATAATGACTTAATGACATATTAATGAGACACAAATAAATGTGAATATAAATACAAATATGGATAAACAATAGACATCATAAAATAGCAAATGTTTTTTTGCTAAAAAAAGATAAGATATAAAAAAATACAGTAATTATGTAAATTGAGTAAAAAATAAACGGACTAGTTTACAAATTTTTTCATGTGCTTCAAATTTTGTTCATCGCATCAAAAAGATAGTTAAACCCATTAAAATATGCGGCCAAACTATAAATTACAAAGAAGAATAAATAATAAAGGGTTTAATAAAGTATATACAATAAAAGCGTAATTTACGTGTGTCCCAAATAGTTGCCTTAATAACATTATAACCAAGATAAATCATAATCATTATATAACCAAGATACATCAAAATCATTATTAAGATACATCAAAAATTATTATAATCATTATAACCAAGATGCATCATAATCTTTTTTCTGATCAATGGACAACTCGGGTTTAGTAGGAAAATCCGAATTATCAGGAGGTATTTCAACGATTGATAAAACTCTTGGTTCTTCGGCTAAAAGTAATGTCTTTCTCTGAACATTAACTTTAAAATCCAAATCAGTATCATTAAGTTGTGATTGTTGTAAAATTTCAACTGGTTCATCTTCATCAAATTCTTGATTTTCAATAATTTGATCATTTAAATTTTTTGAAAGATCAGAAGTTTGATGATAACCAGGTTCATCATTATAATCATCTTCATTAGACTCCTCAATATTTATACTTTCAATAATAGGTGGTAAAACTTCAGTTAAAGGAATATTTGTATCCGTGAGAGGTTCAGAAGGAGGACTATTAACTTCTAAAGATTCATCCAAAGCAAGAGAAGAAACAGGGCTATAAACAAGATCAGATCGTTCTTCAATAGTACTACTGTCAATACTATTAGATCTTGATTTAATTCTTGGAGTAACATCACGATAACTCAATTTTCTTGAAAATATTTTGATATCACCACCACCAGGAGTGTGATGAATATTATTTAAAGAACCAACTTTGGATTTCACAGCTGACAAAGGTATTTTTGGTGGTATTTTCATAGGAATATATTTTTCACCTCCGCCAGGAACATGATCAATGTTGTCAAGGGAACCTACACGTGGTTGCACGTGATCAAAACTTGGTTTTCTGGAAAAGATTTTAACGTTACCACCTAATAAATGTTATAAATGAATATATGTTAGTAAAAATAGATAATGATTTCGAGAGAAAATGGTTTGCATAAATATTAAAAAAAAAATTTTTTTTTTTTTTTTTTTACCTTGTGGAATATGACTAATATTATCTAAAGAACCGACTCGTGAATGAACTTTAGAAAAATCGAGTTTAACTGTAGGAATTTTTTTATCACCACCTTTAGGTGTATGATTAATATTATCTAATGAACCTATACGGGAAGTAACATTAGAAAAATCGGGTTTAATTATTTCAATTTTCTTATCACCTCCTTTTGGTACATGATTAATATTATCAAGTGATCCAATTCGAGGAGTAACGTTAGAATAATCGAGTTTAATTGATTCAATTTTTTTATCACCACCTTTTGGTACATGATATATATTTTCTAATGAACCAATTTTTGGAGTCACATTAGAATAATCAAGTTTAATAGATAAAATTTTCTTATCACCACCTTTTGGAATATGGTCGACGTTATCTAAAGAGCCAATTCGTGAACTGACATTAGAAAAATCCGGTTTGTCAGAAAAGATTTTTATCTCACTTCCTTTTGGTATATGAGTTATGTTATCCAAAGAGCCTACACGAGATCTAACATGAGAAAAATCATGTTTTTTTGTAGGAATTATGTGTGGTGAAACTCTTGATTTTTTTCTACCACCACTACTATTACTACTACTTTGCGATAATGTATCACTATTTGAACGAGATAATTGAGGTCGTGATGCTTTTGGTAAGCTGCTCGTAGGTGAATATTTGTTGAAAGTAAGTTTTGAAATAGTTGGAATAGTTGGAGAAATTGGAGAAGAAATTGTAGAAGAAATTGGAGAAGTTGGAGAAGAAAAAACGAAATCTTTTTTTGTTGTTTGAATAAAAGGTTTACTTTCATCATTATCGGTTAATAATTGTTTACCATTACTATTATTGGATTTTATTGAATAATTTGTTGTTGACTTTGGTTGTATACTTGACAACTTTTTTAAAATGGGTAACTGAGAAGCTACCTGACTTTGAGTTGCTGCCATCGTTTATTATTATTATTATTATTAAATTACTTTGAAAAGATATTTAAAAATGGAAGTATTATCGTTAAAAAGTCAAAAACAAAAATTCAAAAAAATTTATACTAAAGAGTATAAAGAAATAAATAGGTCGGATGCATTCATTAAATAAAGAACGTATATGACAAAGATTTTTTTTTTATAAAGCAGTAAAGAATACGGAAAGACAAAAAGTGCAAGCCGAACACAGCATCCATGAAAGGTCAAGGGCAGAATACAAAAAAAGAAATTCTGATAAAACTTGTTACTTTGTTCAATGAGTACATAAAGATATTAATGATTATTGCAATCTTTTTGTGCATGTGTAATTTACTGAATTAAGTAAGTAGGAGTGACGATTGTTTAGAGTTTTTTAAAGCACAGATGGTAACACATATAACTTTTGAAACAATAAACAAGAATAAAGTTTGTAAATTTTGAGTTAGGTTGTAAACGCATTAATATGAAAAATGTATGAAAATTAATAAGATTGATAAAAACAATCACCTATAATAATTCATAAAATGAGTATCAAAATCAGACAAATTTCAGGGGCTAACCTTTTTCTTTTTGATAAAAATAGCGATGGGACTAAGTAAAATACTGCAGTACTGTGATATCGATATTCTGTCAATCCTGTCTATTACACATGAAATAGGTCTTACTATAGACAAATTATCGATATATATGTATATAGGTTCCGATTGACGGGTCTAAGCCGGCGTTTTTTTAATGGTCCTGTTAAGAACCAGTTCAGGGTTTGTACGTACTGTACGTAAGTACGTATGTACGTAAGAACGTACAATCTAACACCTCTACAATTATTTTAACAAATAACCATTTAACCATTTAATATGTATTACTGTTAAAAATATATTTACATACATACAGTAGTGCATTGCATTGATTAAGAGACCCGTGGGTATCTTGATCTTTGATCGGATATGTTGTATCGAAATTACATGTATAACTTACGTAATGAAGAGATTAATGAAATTAATGTGGGGCAACATTAAAATTACCGTGAGGATATTATCCCTGGTAATAAAAAAAAATGCTATGCAAAATGCTGTATAATAGTATCATACTACTACTTACCGACAATCATCTATCGACAACCGACATCACATAGGGTTAAGATTAGCATTTGAGTAGTTACAGGTATATATTATTGATAAATTGTCACTTGTCGTGACGTCGGCTAAATGAGCTGTCGGTGAAATGATTGTCGGCGAAGTTAAGGTTAGTCTAAACACTGAAAAGGGGGTTTGTTATTTTAGGCGGTGCAAATTATCATTGCCGCCAAATTATACGTACTGTACCAGTACTTGTTATAACAAGAATAAAATAGAACAGTTCTTATTGTCATTTTTTGATTGAAAAATCTTATTTTTTTTGTTTGCTTATAAAGCAACAAAAAAAGATATGTATAGGCAACTCTTTCTATTACGACCTGTTGGTTCTGGCTGTTAAAACAAGTTCACTATATAAAATTACTATGTTTTCTTAATAAACCATAACTCTTTTTAAGAGTTCATTATAAGAGATTCGATAGAGAGCTGTCTGTATTACTACTGTAGTTATAAATTTTATTCAATATAACATATTTCTCCTCGTCTATTACTGTATTAAATTTCAAAATAAAAAAATTGTTGACATGTGTTTCCACAACTTTTATTGGTGCAAAGTCACTTCAACGTTCAGAAGGTAGTGGCGGATCGACAGATTTAGTAATTACGTAAATACTGTACATGCATTATGACAATCAATCTCTGCAGTATTAGTCGTCGCTCTAACCAAAGACATATCCATTAATCAGAATCAAATGCTTTTTATATCATTCGGCTCGTCTTGTGGTGAAACGAATTTTGTGGTATAATAATCTTTAATTTCCAATTGGTAGACCATGTGTCACATCAATAATACTTTCTACTACCTTTTGTTGTTGGTTTAAACAAACAAAAGATGGATTTTAAAATGACTAAATAAAATACAAGGTTGTATAAAGTTTTGAACCATTTTATATCGTATCTTTATTATTTTATTAAAAAGCATTACATGTATATATTGTAAGCAGATACAGAATATCTGTAGATTTTGGAATCCATTTAAGTTAAATTTTGGATCTTAAAAAACAAATGATTGCGAATTTTATGTATCATATTAGTAATAGGAATACATTTAAAGTGATCGAAATATATTTAAAGCGATCTTTAATGAATTATTTTATTTCGAACTTTTCAATGTATGATGTCAATTTAAGAATATGGAGTGAAAATCAAGTTATGAAACATAGTAAATTATATATCTTATAACTTGATTTTTAAGGCACAGACCCCATGTTTTTATTTCGAAGCAAGTTTTTTATAATTTAGGTATCATGTAAGTCAATAATGAAATCATATTAATAAAATGAAATATGCTAGTCTAAATGAATTTTTTTGGGCGCAATTTTTTTTAGGGTTAGGGGTTAAAGTTAGCGGTTAGTGTTAGAATAGATGTTATAATAAACAAGTATAAGTGGGTTTTAGAGGGTTAATAAAAACTGAGATTTCATTTTAATTATGATTCGCGACAATTATTACGTATATAATCTCAAAATTAATTAGTACGATTTTATGTGTAACAATTATGCTGGCCTATAATAGAATTAGTGTATTCATTCGCCAGAAAATTTCGAATGAGTATTCGAATATTCACTGAATGTTCATTAAATATTAATGATCATGAAATAAAATAGTTGAGGCAGAACAATAATAATAATGAATTGAGGTAATGTTATTAAGTCGATTTTAGATAAGATAAGCAAGTTTATACATTCCGCCCAAAAATATTAAAATTGTCCCAAATCCCAATCCAAAACATAGTAAAATTGGGTTTCGAGATTTTGGACGAATCGTTTTTACAGCAAGTATAAGCAAGCTAACAAATGATCTTTATACTTGCAAGCCATATAAATAGATAAAAGATCTCGTTTACATGCGTATCTACTTTGGATTTATATAAGATTGGGTGACATTTTAGTCAGTTTATTGGATAGTATATAATTTTTATATTCGAATATTCAATTCAGTGAAAAATTATATATTCGAATATTCAATTCAGTGAAACAATTATATAGTCGAATATTCAATTCATGAAACAATTACGTGCGTATATATTCGAATATTCAATTCAGTGAAACAATTATATATTCGAATACTGTATTCAATTCAATGAAACAATTATATATTCGAATATTCAATTCAATGAAACAATTATATATTCGAATATTCAATTCAGTGAAACAATTATATTTTCGAATATTCGAATATATGATTTATCGGATCAGATCTCTACTTATAATATAGTTTAACAACTTCTTATTAATTTTGTTAAGATTTTTTAAAATTTTAAAAAATCATTCGAGATATTGTTTGAAATTCAATAAATTTTTATGCAAACCGTATCTTAGAATTTTGAATATTAAACTTACCTAGAAATTTTACCAACTTGCTCAGCACACTTTATATTTTGAAAAAAAGAGCGATATATATATATATATTTTCTTAAAAAAAATTATTTATTAATGCAATTCATGTTGATTACGCAAATCCTTATAACCTTGTTGATAACGATAACAAGCATGCAAATTAAAGCTAGGAATTTATTTAACACCATGCAAATTAGAGATTAGAACCGTTGAGAAAGGTTTATTATTAAGTTGCCTGTGCTATCCAGGTAATTATTCTATGTTTCGGGTAACTATGTAGCAGCCATTTCTGTCAAATGATAGTTATTTAAAGAAATAGCTTTCCGGAAAAATGCTAGTGAAACATCTGTGAATGGACGAATGTTGTGAAACCGTTAAATTAAAGTAGGTGATCGTTTTTTTAAAAAAAAGTATATGGTGAACCTTAAATTGAATGTAGTAAAATTAATAATTGCGCTTTGCGAAACTATGTAACCTTAAAATGCTTTTTTTTTAGTGGCTGTGATTGTGTGATTGCGGAAATATTATATGAATCGGCAAGCTTCATAAAGTATGTACAACCTCAATCGAATCGAAATCACAATTATTTATAAAATAATAATAATAATAATAAGTAAGCAAGTAATTAGTCTAGTAATTAGGAAGGCTAATTCATGAAAAGCTAATTATTGAAATAAGTTCTTTTCAATTCTTACTAGGAGCATTCGTTAATGCAATTGTGTATTCTCAAAAGTGAAAAGCATTCGATGCTCTCTAAGTTAGTGTGATTATGCATTATGCATTTTGCACAAAAAAGGAAGTAAAGAAACCACTCTTTTATTTGAATTGTTGGCATTAATAATGTCTTGATGCAATTAATCATACTATTGTGTATTCGTGCAAGAATAGGAAGAGCAAACTTTGTTTGAACATAAACCCTATAAGAAAATATGAATGGATCGGCACGGGTTGGCTTCGGATAGGCACGGGCTTTTGTGGCACGGGTCAAGATCCGGATTTGTACGGGTATGGTCAGAATTGGTACTGATTCCGTAGACCGTATGCTCGTGCCAATTGGACCGTAAATGGCTTGTGTTTTGCAGCGTCGAATCGGCACGGGATTTGGCATGGGTAATGAACGTAAATTCACGTGCCACCGCAATAACGATGTGAATTAACCATTAAAACATAAATTTACATAAGTAATCAATATAAGATGAACAAGTTAACTGCATATGAAGTAAAATTTTGTAAAGAATTTTTTTGTTAAGACGCATAAGGGAAGCTTCATAAGTGAAATCATGAGATATTGCACTTTTTTAAAAAAAAAAAATCATTTACTGATCTTTCGCTTTCCACGAAACGAGCCAACACGTGTGTAATGTACGCATACGTGTCATCTGAACGCGCCATTTCATATGACGTGCCACCCTTTGCCGTAATGTCCGTGCCATTCCGTAAAACGTTCCTATGCGTTCCACATGATCCGTGCCATTTCGAGCATTCCCGACGCCAACTCGAACACAACCTGATCACTTTTCTTATAGGGAAATATCTTTACGATAAAAGATAAAATTTTAATTATTACTTTTTGGAGCCTTATTTTTTTATTAAAACTAAAGTTATCTGTTTAAAACGTATTAGTGCATTTTTTTGTTGTAAAAAAACCCCCCCAATTTCTTTGAAGCACTTGTGCAAGAATTCATTGTTGAAATGATAATAAAAAAGTTACTTTTTACAAGACTGTGGAATTATTAATCTTATAATTCATTTAATTATCTAAGATGCCAAAATTTCAAAAGTAAAAATGCCACATGATATACATGCGACTTCAACGAGATGAAATTTATAAGATTATTAGCCAAATTTATAATGAATCTCTTCAAAAATTCATAATATCCTTACTAATATTTCACAAGCACAAAAAAAAGATGAGATATTCAAACAATTTGTGAAATGCCAAACCTCAAAAGCAATACATTAAACTTCTTACTTCAATGCGGTATCAAGAGGAAAACTTGCTAATGAAATCATTTCACATTACATACAAAAAAACGCATTCGACTTTTATATTGATAATTAAATTAAAATCTTAAAGGTCAGGAAAGCCGAATTAAAATCAATAAACAAAATGTTAATGCGAAGTAACAAAAATTCTAGTACACAAAATCTGTCTATAGATAGAGTTAAATTATTAATTGCATAAAATTAGTAATAATAATTCTTGTGATTAGAGATGGGCAATGTAATAATTTATGTAAGCAATATGAATTTTTTACCTTTATCTATTTGTACAGATTATGACTGATTGTGATTTAATAATTACATATACAACTTGAAAGATATAATTTTGAATTTAAATCCTGCTGAATTGCAAATACAGTTTTTTTTTTTTATACTGATTATTACTTAATATAAAAAATTTAATATTAAAGTAATAATAAGCGGAAACATATACTCAACAATCACGCCAAAATATAATATTTTTTAAAAAAATCTACCGATAACTTTATTCACGGTTTTTAAAAATTCTTCTATGGACGTTATAACGCTTCAAAAAATGACTGAATTTCAAGTCCATATAACCCTTTATAGAAAAGTTAATATTTAGAGCTCAGTCCCATGTATGAAGTTATCTGTCATTGTAAAAAATTTGTTTATAAAAAGTTTTACATTTTATATTTTTGGCGCAGTATATCACACTTTAATTTTATTGGCCATGTCGAGTATAAACTTCCGGCATCATATAAAATTGTCCATTCATATTTACAATCCTGAAATAATACATAAAGTTCACAAAATATATAAATTACTAATTATATATATTTATAATAATATTGACATTCTATCAGGTAGTTCCAATCGACACCTTCAAACCAAAATTAAAAATTAGACTTCAGAATTTCAATTGTTAATAAAAACAAAGCGAAGAGATGTCTAGTGATCAAATCCGTACATTATTTAAACCAAAATAACTGTGAATACTCAACTAAAATGGTTCTCGACTAAGACATCTTAAAAGCTGTAAAAGCATTACTGTGAATATTCTTATAATGCAAAACGTTACCATAATATCTATTAACATTCTATTTAAATTGATTAATTGGTTATTAAATAACTAATAAAGCAAGTGCAATTGAGAGCTTGAGAATTATTTTCTACTTTAAGCTTATGTACTATTAAAATGGTGTCAACAAAAAGTATGTTAGGAACAAGTTTTTTCAAGATATTGAAAACAAGTTGTTTCTGGGCGACTTGCAAGATTAATAAGCAAAAATCATTTGTAAAGCATAGAGATGGGTAAAATGCGCATTTTATAATAAAATGCGCATGAATGCGCATTAATGCGCATGATATATAAAATGCGCATGATACCGCATGATAAAAAAATTTTTTTAATTTTTATCTTTATTATTGAAAATATATCTAAATAAAGATACTATATATTGATTCTTAATCAGATTTGCCTATATATATATATAAATTTTTATAAATTTGCTAATTGTAAACTTCATTGTTGCTATCTTATATAATTTGACACCTGACCCGTGGCTCCGCCACGTGAGCTTTGTATAAAATTTTAGAACTTAGTTAAAATCTGTAAATTCGCATTAGGACACGCAAAGTTGATTTTTCGTTTTGCATTGCTCACCGTCCCACTTTTTCAATTTTTTTCAATTTTTTTTATTTTTATTTATTTTTTTTTTTAGTTTCCAATTGTGCCAATTGTTCGATTTTTGACACTTATTTTTTCCCGCTATTTTCATTTGATAGGGACTTTAATTTCCCGTAATTGTCCGATAGGACTGACAGGAAACATATGACTGCTGACCCAATTTTTTGATTCCTTGTTATGCAAAATGAAAATTTAACCTCGTATAACCTTAAATGTGAACACCATTCTATTTGCAAAAAAAGAAGAAAAAATCCGCCGTCCGTCACGAATTTTAAAATCCATAATGCAAAACGAAAAATTAACTTTGCATATAATATTTATAAATATGCTGAGTTGGTTTGCATTGAATCGTCACAAAAAATTTTGTTACTGAACATACTATTCTAATAATTACAGTATATGGTTAAGATTGAGTTAGTTTGCATTAAAATTAAGTTATTATAAAATTCTGCCACAGAATTCACACTCTATTTCAATATGGTTGAGCCAGTTTTTATTAGAATTATTTTGATTTTTATCATGAGTTTTTATAAAAAAATTCTATTCCAAAATTTGTTCGCTATACCAGTAATTGCAATATATAGTGGCTTAGTTTGAATAAGTATAAGCTAACTATAAAAAGTTTTTACAAAGCTCATTACTCCAATAACAAATACTGTAGTATGTAGCTTAGTTTTATTGGTGAATGCCAATTGTTAAAATAAATAGTTCATTTATCACCTTTTGAACATAACTGTAATTTATTGGTTAGTAGATCGACAAAACTACGTGTCACTGAGAAAATTTGTTGATTATCAGATAATCTGGGCGGCAAAAATTCCGACCAAAAATTCTAGAAATAAATCATTAAATATTTGATTGAATGTAACTTTTTTTGATATTCGCTAATTTATTCACTATTTTTTTATTAATCATATGTTTTATCTATAGCGGAGCATTTGTCGTGTTCTTGCACTTGTTCTTGCATTTGCACTTATTCTTGAATTTGAGACCATTATACAAAACGGTTTCAAACTCGGGAATTTTTTAGCCCAAAATAGTTTGTAAATATTAGGCAATAAAACAACAAAAGTAAATTTGGAAAATTCACGTTCACGAACTTGTGCTGTTTAAGGACGTTAATAAGGGCATCAAAAAATGATATAATAATTACTCGAATGTTATAATTACTCGACCATGATAATAGTCATAATCATCTTACGTATTTCTGTTGGTTTTCCTACATTTAGGTCACATTTTTCGAATACGACCAATCAAAAATGTTAAAGCGAACAGACCCAGAATAGAAATATATAGATAGATTAGAAAGTTAATTATACTTATTTTATATTTAATTTTTCTATATAAAATTTTGATGGGATAAAATGCGCATGATTCGGAAACATGCGCATTAATGCGCATTCATGCGCATGATTGAGGAATCATGCGCACGCATGAAACCCATCTCTAGTAAAGCACAATATATTGAGGTGGTTTATCTTCTATAGAATTTTTTATTTTTTTTTTTTTTTTTGTAATATAAAACCAATAATTAATTAGAATAACTTTGTTAATTATTCATAATGCTTGAAGTTATTTGGATTTATGATTAAAGAGTTTTACTAAAAAAGTTTGAAATTTTGTTGATATGAAAATTGACAATGCTTATGGGTAATCTAACACCAAATCACTGCCAAATCATAAAAATCTTGCTATTACTGTACTGCAATTTTTAAAACCATATTGCTAAGTTTAATCAATTAAGAATTTTTTTTAACGAAAAATTTCAAGTAGGTAATTTTATAACTATGCAAGAAAAGCCCTAAGTTCTTAAATTTATATTATTTATTAATCAGGGTTCCATTTCAACTGCTGTTTACATCAACACTTACTAATTTTATAATTAATCTCTGATTACTTATCAAGATTACGGGGAATTAGCGAATAATATCCTATCCCGGGGTTGACAATAGATATACTCTATTAAAAAATTGCTAACCATGCAAATGGTGCCAATGGAGTTAGCTATTAATTATTAACAACCACTATATTATAAGCTAGTTGGCCTCTATTGGTTCTATTCGCAAATTATTACAATGGAACAATGGAGTGATGCCAATGAAATTGTTCACCATTCACCCCAATAGATAAATATACCAACCCTGCCTGATCCATATGTAAATAAGCGGAAACACGTTACTGCTAATTACCAATAGATCAGGAATAGGGTTGCAGTCCAAACTTACTAGTTTTGGATTTGGTAGAATCCCAAATAGTATTTACTAGGTTTCGCAAAATGCCTCTAGTTTGCCGTAATGTCAAACATTCTGACATATAAATTATATTACGACTAGAAATCCCAAATTTTTTACATGTAAAATTGGGTTTGGGACTTATCCCAAACAAAGAGGTCATTTAAAATTCGGCACTTTAGCCAATAAGATTGCGAAATTTTGATATCAAACTGATGAATAAGTATTAGGTAAATATCAAATACAAGACTTACCAATATACTATATTTAGCTCATAGGACGACTGGGTAACTTATAAAGTACTTTTTGAGAACATAACGTTTTACCAACAAAAAAATCACTATGAAAGCATATTCTAGCTCTAAACGAATGGAGATATTCACTGTTAAAATTAATCCAAAATAATTCACCTCTCCAAGAACTTCACTTAGATGCGAATATTTTTACTATATACTGCTAATACTAGTTATATTAACTGTATATAAGTTTTAAATGCCAAAAACGGTCATTAAAAAAAGAAGTTTGAAACATTACATGTAAGCTTTAAACTTGGAACTTTGAGTGCACTGTTTAATATGCTAAATATTATAATAATAATAGGCTTGTACTAACGTTTACTATATATTTTACATTTATAAAGTTATATTACGAGAGTAATAAATGTAACTTTGGATTAAGTAGTAGTCAATAATATGTATATGTTATTTGTTTTATTAATAATTATATGGGCTAAAGGTTATGTGGGCTATGTGGCATCTTTAATAAGGGTCGTAGTAATTTAAAATAAGATAGAATTATTTTAATTACTTTTCAAAATGTACCGGTAATAAAGAACAAAAGATAGCTTTGTTAATAATCTATTCACATTGAATTTGTTGATCAATCAGAGCTTGGGTTTATTAATAATAAATATCAATTTACATGTTATTTATCTATTTCTAAAAAAGAGATAAATTCTTTTTGTGTGCATTAATAGTTTGTAAGCTTCTTAATATGAAGTTCTTTTCGTTTTCTAGTAGTTTTTGAGTTTGACACTATATACCAAAATGGGATACATATTTGGGGTTTGGTTATGAACCCAAACTAGGTAGAAATACTGATTCCCAAACCCAAACTAAGTAGAAATGCCGTAACTAAAAAAAAGAGTTTGGGCCGCAACCCTAATCAGGAAGAACTCTGATCCTATAAAAAAAGCCAATCCGTGTTTTATATTCCATGTTTTCCAAATGTTGCATATCCCCAGAATTTTAACAAATTATGGATATTATTTGACCTGTCTAGATTTTGTTAATCATGTTGCATATTCACAGTGTTTTTATAAAAAATATAGAGAAATAACAGAAATGAACATCGCAAGCTTCAATAGACACTATTATATGTAGTTGGACTCTTTATTATTGGCTGCTCCAAATTTTGTAGAAGATAGGGTTACACAAAATTACATTAGCTTCTTTTTTTTATTTATTTTTACTATGCAATATTTTCCAGACCATTTTATTTCAGTACCGTTCATGCTTTGATAAAGCCCTCACTATGTTTGATGTTAACTAAAGTTAATAGTGACATTAATAATGACATAACCAGCCCTGTTAATCAGGACACCTAAATCTTTGAGGATGAAGAGGGTTTTAATAATAACCTTGACATTAATGTGACCAATAGTCTTTATAATGATGACAATTTCAGTGATAAAAAAACCAATACCAGTCTTGACAACCTGGAGGTACTTGCAGCATAGTTTCTTACAGAAGAAATAGCACACTTTTTCACAAGCATATATAAAGAAAAGTTGTTGTCAAAGAGCAACAATCTGAAATCCTTAAAAAAGAATCTAAAAACACAAATATCAAATATAAGCCTCTCACAATAGACAAGTATATATAGAAACTCTTATTTAGTAATACAAAAGGGTTTGACAAAGTCCTTGCAAGAGTTTTTTATAGGACCTCAGCCACGTTTTGCCCACTGGAAAATGTACTTGCAGTTGTGTCTTTTTGAAATCACCATCTGAACAAGGTGCTTTACAAGCATGGACAGCAATTAAAAAGTCACTTAAAAACACCAGAATACTGGTGCTTGATTCCTTATCATATATTAATAAAAATAGAAATAACCTAGCTATTAAAGTTATCTCACCTGTATATAATTTACCAACAAATAATTAGAAAGTTTTTGGTCAAGAACTCAAATCAATTATAAATAAGGAGAATGTCACAAATAAATTTATCAATAAGGCTCTTAGAAATAAAAACTTTGCTACATCAAACAAGGCAGCACCAGTTATAATACAAGACTATCTCACTTTTGCTTCAACAATAGAAATAACTGTAGTAGATGCAGAACCTGCTGGTTTTATAACCATAACAACAAAAATAATTAGAGAAATGAGCAGAGAGGTGGCCTGTATTCCAACCAGGTTGCCTCAACCAAGACAACCAACAATAATAAAGTTATATCAGAACACTCTAGCCTTAGCCAGATGTCTAAAATTATTGAAAATATTTGGTTAGCCAATCATAGATAATATCATTTTAGAGAAAGATTATACAGTATACCAGAATGGTCACTTCAGCTATCATTAATAAAACAACATTAAGCTACTATTAACACAAAACAATATAAGAGGGAATCTAATTATACAAGAACTGGATAGCTTAGTAAAGGAAGGTACTATTATTGAAGTTTCAACACAAACACTATGTTATATTTTACCAATTTTTATAATTTCTAAAAAAATTAGGAAAAACTGAATAGTGATAGATTTGAGACTTTTAAACAATCATGCATGCTTTATATATTTCAAATAGGATCTAATAAAGCATGTAAAAACTTTAGTAAGAAAAATAATTTCTTTACTTTAGTAAATATTACAAATGCTTTTTTACATATCATATATTATTATTAAAGCAGGCACTTTACTTTTGATTTTACTCAACAGTGATACTGCTATTCTGGTTTACCTTTTGGGTGGGCTGACCAGCAGCACAAGAATATTAATGAAGGTTTTGAAACCAGTTATTGTTTTGAGCAGATTGAAAGGAATAAGACTAGTACCTTATTTTGATGATATTCTGATCTGTGCCAGAACAAAAGAAGAAGCAAAATGCTATATAAAAGAAGTAACCAATCTTTTGATGAATCTAATATTATTATAAATCAAGTAAAGTCAATCTTAACACTAATTCAGAAGATTAAACACTTAGAGTTTGTAATAAATTTCAAGAAAATGCCTTAGCACAATGCAAAACCATACTCAAGCATCAGGTTATACATATAAGAAAATTATAGACAAAAAGAAAAGCTTTTAGCCACTACTAGCATAGTATTTCTGCCTACCTAATAACAAAAGCACTAATAAGGGACAAAAACAAAGCTCAAAAGAGCAACAGTTGGAATTGTATAATAATTCTGTTAATAGAGAGCCACTAACAACTGCTATGATAGGTTTAGAACCTGGAAAGCTAGAATAGTATAAATCTAATTCCATATCCCAACAACAGTAATATACACAGACACATTCATAAAAGGCTAGAGAGTAGCTCATGAAACTTGGCTTCTTTTTGGACACTAGAACAATTGCCAAAAACAACTTCATATATACATCTTAGAGCTAATCATATAAATTATGCTTTCTTGGTATTAAAGCCCTAAAAACCAAGCAGTTATAGTAAGAATGGGTAATATGATACGCATATCCTATCTGAACAATCAAAAGGAAATTATATCACAAGACCTCAGTTTATTAGCAGACAAACTTTGGAAACTGTGCCTTTCACAAAATTTCAAACCAATAGCACAGCATATTCCAGAGAAAATGAATATTTTGGCAGATCTAGCATCAAGAAGAGCATTTGATCGCTATGATCGAATGTTGAAACCTTGGATTTTTTCACAGGATAGAGAAAATTTGTGTCTGTTTCAAATGGACTTGTTTGTATATCGAATAAACTCTCTCCTGCTAAATTATTTTTCTTGACACCCAGACCCTTATTGTCTAGCAGTCGATGCCTAACCCAAGATTGGTTGAATCTGAAGGGTTGGGCTAACCCACCTTGGATTATAATATACAAGATTCTTTACAGGGTGATCAAGAACAAGGCAAAAATTGTGATATCGATCTCCTACTGGACCACAGCTAGAGATGGGTTTCATGCGTGCGCATGATTCCTCAATCATGCGCATGAATGCGCATTAATGCGCATGTTTCCGAATCATGCGCATTTTATCCCATCAAAATTTTATATAGAAAAATTAAATATAAAATAAGTATAATTAACTTTCTAATCTATCTATATACTTTTATTCTGGGTCTGTTCGCTTTAACATTTTTGATTGGTCGTATTCGAAAAATGTGACCTAAATGTAGGAAAACCAACAGAAATACGTAAGATGATTATGACTATTATCATGGTCGAGTAATTATAACATTCAAGTAATTATTATATCATTTTTTGATGCCCTTATTAACGTCCTTAAACAGCACAAGTTCGTGAACGTGAATTTTCCAAATTTACTTTTGTTGTTTGATTGCCTAATATTTACAAACTATTTTGGGCTAAAAAATTCCCGAGTTTGAAACCGTTTTGTATAATGGTCTCAAGTTCAAGAATAAGTGCAAATGCAAGAACAAGTGCAAGAACACGACAAATGCTCCGCTATAGATAAAACATATGATTAATAAAAAAATAGTGAATAAATTAGCGAATATCAAAAAAAGTTACATTCAATCAAATATTTAATGATTTATTTCTAGAATTTTTGGTCGGAATTTTTGCCGCCCAGATTATCTGATAATCAACAAATTTTCTCAGTGACACGTAGTTTTGTCGATCTACTAACCAATAAATTACAGTTATGTTCAAAAGGTGATTAATGAACTATTTATTTTAACAATTGGCATTCACCAATAAAACTAAGCTACATACTACAGTATTTGTTATTGGAGTAATGAGCTTTGTAAAAACTTTTTATAGTTAGCTTATACTTATTCAAACTAAGCCACTATATATTGCAATTACTGGTATAGCGAACAAATTTTGGAATAGAATTTTTTTATAAAAACTCATGATAAAAATCAAAATAATTCTAATAAAAACTGGCTCAACCATATTGAAATAGAGTGTGAATTCTGTGGCAGAATTTTATAATAACTTAATTTTAATGCAAACTAACTCAATCTTAACCATATACTGTAATTATTAGAATAGTATGTTCAGTAACAAAATTTTTTGTGACGATTCAATGCAAACCAACTCAGCATATTTATAAATATTATATGCAAAGTTAATTTTTCGTTTTGCATTATGGATTTTAAAATTCGTGACGGACGGCGGATTTTTTCTTCTTTTTTTGCAAATAGAATGGTGTTCACATTTAAGGTTATACGAGGTTAAATTTTCATTTTGCATAACAAGGAATCAAAAAATTGGGTCAGCAGTCATATGTTTCCTGTCAGTCCTATCGGACAATTACGGGAAATTAAAGTCCCTATCAAATGAAAATAGCGGGAAAAAATAAGTGTCAAAAATCGAACAATTGGCACAATTGGAAACTAAAAAAAAAAATAAATAAAAATAAAAAAAATTGAAAAAAATTGAAAAAGTGGGACGGTGAGCAATGCAAAACGAAAAATCAACTTTGCGTGTCCTAATGCGAATTTACAGATTTTAACTAAGTTCTAAAATTTTATACAAAGCTCACGTGGCGGAGCCACGGGTCAGGTGTCAAATTATATAAGATAGCAACAATGAAGTTTACAATTAGCAAATTTGTAAAAATTTATATATATATATAGGCAAAATCTGATTAAGAATCAATATATAGTATCTTTATTTAGATATATTTTCAATAATAAAGATAAAAATTAAAAAAATTTTTTTATCATGCGGTATCATGCGCATTTTATATATCATGCGCATTAATGCGCATTCATGCGCATTAATGCGCATTCATGCGCATTAATGCGCATTCATGCGCATTTTATTATAAAATGCGCATTTTACCCATCTCTAACCACAGCCCCATGGTTCTTGACTCTATTGAATCTACTAATAGAATTACCAGCATTAATATTGGACAATAATTCTTTCATGCTAGGTCAAATAAATCTTAAACAACCCATACACAACCCAAGTAGAAAAAGTTCGCATACTTTATCTCAGGGAAAACCTCCAAACGGAGGGTTCTTTGGAAAAGCTGCTAAATAAGTCAAAGATACAACATAAAAATCATCAAATTCAACCGTGAGATCATCTATTAAAAAGTGGACTATTTGGTGTCAAGAATCATTTATCGATCCCATACAATGCTTTTGAATTACATACACAATAGCGTCTTACCAATCTGCTATTAATGAAATGCATGGGTTAATCGATAATGTACATGTTGGACATCATATAGCTGTTGCAAAATTAATGACAGACGTATATAAAATAATCCTTCAACATCTCCTCCAGAGGACGCAATTGATATAGTTCCTTGCTTGGATCATATCACAGCTATGGGTTTAAATAAAGAAATGTTAATGATCAGACTACTCAAAAATAGCATTTCCGATTGCAGTTACTTCAGTCACTAGACCAAGCAATTTACTTAAAATTAATGATGACATTACAAATGGGTTCTCATTTAAAATTGTTACTCCTAAAGAAAAAGTAATATACTATTGCACATGGAGGAAATAAATCAAGGCATAAGGCATTGGTCGTTAAATATTACAGAGAAGATCCCACTATATGTTCTGCCTTAGCATTGCTAGAGTTGATTGAACGAACGAAAGACTGGAGAACAGACAAAGCCAAAAAAGATGCCTTATTTTTAACATCTACAAACCCACATACTCCAGCCGCAGTGGACAATATCGTACTAGCTAATAAATATACTGACCATCACAGATCCACCAGCAAAAGTGAAGGATATATAAGAGCAATATCTGTTTATTTAGCAGGGGCAGACACAACTCGATCACATCCTTCGGGAACTGGCGATCAACATATATTCTATCAGAGAGGCATTAAAAAGTAATTGGAACGAAATCGCATGGAAACATCAAGCAAAACAAATTAATTACTCCAATACGTGATTTTGTCTTGCGATATTCATTTTGACCATTGGTCAAGCATTAGCAAAAATCATTGGGAATGGACGAGCATGCGAAGATAGACAATATCTCGTTGCACCCACCCAATATGATAAGTAACATCTTTGCATATACAGTCCTCCTCCTCTATAATCACGCAGTTTATATCAAGAAAATTGGAGAGCGTGATTATATAGAAGTCTTTTTTTTTATAAGTTTATTAATAAATTGTCTAAAAATTTAATGTGATTGTACGGGAGTTGTTATTATATAGGTGATTGTAGAGGAGTGCAACTGTAATTACCCACCCATATAAACTTACATATTACAAACTTTATATTATAGACATATTATAAAATAGAATTATATAGATCACATGACATTGCGAGCTGGGAAATGGACCGGTTAGGATGATGTCCAGCAAACATGGCGTCGAAACGTAACCTACCCGAAACTAGTTTCGGAAGGGTTCTAATCCGAAATTAGTTTCGGGAAACTCCGAAACCCCGAAACCCCGAAACTATAATCCGAAACTCAAAAATATAATATTGAAGCCTTTACAATTTATCATAAAGTTGATTTATTTTTAATGAACCCAAAATGTAAAATTATTTTTGAATAAATTATAACATTATATAGACCATTTTTTTAATTATGTTTTTTCACTGCCTCGGTTTGTTCGAGGTTTTTTTAAAGCCGGTCAACTTTATTTTTAATATCATACCGTTATTACAACTGATTTCAAAATTCTAGGGCGATAGAAAAATTGCCAATGATGAATCAATAAGTATTTGATGACTTTTGATACCAACAATTTATTTAATTCTGCGGTAACTTATTAATTCTATCATTAGTAGATATGGACTTACTAATTATTTATTATTACTTGGTATTGAATCCAGTTTTTACGTAGTAAGTAAAAAAACTGATGCTTGCAAAAGCAATCTTGATTGTCAGAATATAAACTCCAGAATTACACCTTTCATGTTATACCTGTGAATCATAACAACAAAAAGGACTGCACGCATACATTCCGGCTCAAATAGCGTTGGATATTCAAATTTTATTGTATTATTTAAGGAGATATATAACATACATCAATGCGATTAATGTATATTGAAGAGATACATAGCATACATCAGTGTATTTGAAAGAGATACATAATACATTAATGCAATAAATTATATGGAAGTTTGGGTAGTTTTTGGTGTTCAGGTTAGTGATTTGAACCGGTTGGGCTATAATCGGCGAACCGAATAAATTTCGGGTAACGGTTGAGCAAATGCTTACAGCTGATTTCAAAATTAGTGGGACAACGTGAAAAATTTTTGTTGATCCGCAGGTAATTTCATTTACCGAAAATTTTATAGTTTTTCGATAATATAATTTTGCCCGAAATTATTATCACGGTATTGATTGTTTTGATTTTCGGACTGATCCGGGATGTTTTGTTACAAAACATCCCGGATCAGTCCGAAAATCAAAACAATCAATACCGTGATAATAATTTCGGGCAAAATTATATTATCGAAAAACTATAAAATTTTCGGTAAATGAAATTACCGAAAATTTACTGCGGATCAACAAAAATTTTTCACGTTGTCCCACTAATTTTGAAATCAGCTGTAATCGGTTGACCCGTACAACCGGTTGAGAATCGATAATCGGTTGACAAAATGTAAATGATATAAGGAATGAGCAAAGGTTCCGAAAAGTTCCGAAAAGAAAATGAATGAACAAAGACAAAAATTTGAGTGAAGTAATCTTAATCGGTTGCAATCGTTAACATCAAATATTTCGGTTCGGTTAACCGATTAACGAATTTTTCTCGGCTCAAATCACTACTCGGTTGAGCCAGTTAACGGATAATTCGGTTGACCCGGGTCAACCGAAATAATCTCGGTTAACCGATTATATGCTCGGTTTTGTCGGGTCGGTTAACCGATTGACGATTTTGTTACCCGGTTAAAGTCACTGGTTCAGGTGAGGTTTCGGGTTTCGAATGAGGTTTCGGGTGTCGGGTGAGGTTTCGAGTTTCGGATAAGGTTTCGGAAGTTATAATCCGAGGCCTGAAACTTTCGGATTTGGCACAAAAGGGTTTCGTCGCCAACTTTGTAGAGAATAAACAAATAAATTATTGATGTTTTGGCAGTTTCGGGGTTTCGGCCGAGGTTTCGGTTGAGGTTTCGGGTTTCGGTCGAGGTTTCGGGTTTCGGTTGAGGTTTCGAGTTTCGGATAAGGTTTCGGAAGCTATAATCCGAAACCTGAAAAAGGTTTCGGTGTCTTCTCTGGTGTCCAGGATTATGAAAGCATAATATGTGCATAATTTACCAAATTTTCGCATCGCATATGCTTCGCAAAATTCGACAAAAAAAGCACTCAGATCACGTGGCTAAAATATGATTGGTTGTAAAGCACGGGCTTGATCATGAGGTAGTTGACCAATCATAAACCAGTTTTTATCCACGTGATACACTTTCAATGAAAACAGATTAAACATATTACAATTTCTTTCGTAACTTATAACTCGCATTGTAAATGAATAAAACTATTCACTCAGGTTAAAATATAGCTTATAAACACGTATCCACTTATTTGCGCGGGTAATACAAGCTCCTGGAGAGGAAATAGCCAATCGGAGAGTGCAAATTTTGACTATTCCGGATCAGCCCGATGAAGAATTCGAACACGCGTAAAGGGGTCGGTTAAAGCGGAGTGAAATTTAGTTAGGGTTAGGTTACCTTTTTTGATGCATTTAGAAAGTTTTTTATATAAAGATCAAGAATCCAATTTATGCAGTATGTAGATCATATATTGAGTTAACTCCCCTTTTTTGGTTTGTGTTACCCTAAAATGTTATAACATAAACACAAGAACGTTATTAAAAAAAGTTTCTTATAACAAGTTACACGCCCTTTATTCCCATTTTTTATACTTTATCTATAATTAACAAAACTATACTATCGCATATATAAAATGAATCAAACATCTTATAGAGAATACATATAACTTTCGAAAACAGTCTACATAAATTTATAAATGAAATAAACAAGTTAATTATTGGGATAACAAAATAAAAAAACTAAAAAAACGACGTTAAAATTTATAAATTAAGCAATAAAATATATTTTCATTACCTTCTGCTATACGGTAGACAATACTTCAACTCGGCGTGATTCACCGTGATTCAACAAAGAGACGCATGCTAAGAAGCTCTTTTATTAATAAAGTGCTGTATTGATTGTTATTTAAGTTTCTTAGACCAGAAAAATTCTGGTTTTACAGTACTACGCTGTATAAATACTTGAGTAACATTGATCCCAGAAATTAGTGATTTAAGCCGGCTAAGGCAGCCACAGCTAAGCCAGCCAATATAATATGATCGGCTTGCTAATTCGGCTAAAAGCTAACTAACTATTGTAAGATTCCGAAAATAAAATAAATACGGGCCAAATAGCCCGAGATGCAGACCAATAATTAACCGTTAGCCTGTCGCTTAGCCGATAATTTAGTCGGCTGGCGACTAAAACCATGTGGCTTAAATCACTATCAGAAATCATCAGAAACAAAATCCCCCTGCTCGTAGTAAATGCTAGATATATATGAAAAAAGAAGCTGATGTAATTTCGTGCACCATATCTTCTACAAAGTTTGGGCAGCCAATAATAAAAGGCCAAGTACAAGTGATATTGTCTATCTTCGCATGCTCGTCCATTTCCCAATGCTCGATCATTGGTCGAAATATTCGGAAAAATTTTTTTACAGGGTGAACAATACTCATAAAAATTTTTAACCAACCAAATTGCTTAATTTTGCAAAATTTTGACCTCTGTTAGCTATTTTTCAAATATGACCTCCAGATATTGTTCGGGATCCCGATCAGAATATTATTGTTTAATATACTAGCATAATCAAAAAATATTCTTTATTTATATTATAGCAAGTACGAATAGCTTAATTATGATTATTCATCGTCTAGAATTTCAGGCAGATCTAATAATCTGTTGGTTATTGCCCGTGCGTTAATGAGTTTGCTGGAACCAATTGTTTCTGATTTCTGATACTTTTAAGGAAACATTAGCGGAACCCGAAGCTTTTTTCTGGCATATACGAGATTCCGATATTTTGGGTGGTTCAATATTAATTTTAATTTATTGGCTTTCAAGAATTGTTTTTGAATTCATGATCATCATCTTCATCAAGCCAATAATAAACTTTGCTACAAATAACAGTTGCCATGGCCGTTTATTTTGTTCTTTGTCCATGCATCCCTTGGCCAATTTGACATAACACTCGGGTGGTCCTTCATCAATTTTTGGTCTTCTTCCCCGACAAATTTTTATCACGAGATCAACATTAAAGATTTACCATCAAAAACCCTTCTTCCAATTGATATTTCATACATGATGATTCCAAAGCTGTAGACATAAGCCGCTTCATGAATGAAATTTTAAGAGTTTCACCTTATTTTACCAACAAGCATTTCATGACACCATTTTTTAAAAATTTATATCTGCAATTAATCAAATGGTTACCTTAACCTTATGTGGTGTCGGCTATATATGAACCATTTGAAGATCTTACATCAATTTAAGCGAAAATTAGGAATCTCTATGGGCATTGTTTCAAAAATCATTGTATAGTATAATTTTTGCATTTTTGTATTCGTTTGTGGCTTTATATGGTAAGAGTATTGCTAACTTTCACTGGTGGTGATATCACCTAGTTATATGATAGCTTAAAATTTTATTATGTAAACTATCTTTGTGTTATTAAGTAAAAATGCTCAGCACTAAATTTACCTATATATGCATAGGTATTGTAAATTATAACTAAGTGATATGAATGTTAGTCTTATTATTAAAAGATACAGTAAGATATAAGCGGTATAGCAGCTATGATAAGAAATAATTTAAGTGTTATGGTATATTTAATATGGTTATATATAAGAGGTTATTAATCATTGTAACTTAGTCACAACATAGTATATTAAAATTTTGGCCGTCTCTACTTCAAAAAGAACTGTCAGCATAAGCTATGCTTGATTAATTATGTTGAATTTGAACTTAATCAGAAAAACTGTAGGGAATTCAATTCGATATTTTATATAAAACATTTTCGCTTAAGCTTGCCCACTCTATCATTTAAAATTATCTCTAATTTAATAATATGATAAACCTTAGGCCTATTCTTTGAAAAAATCACAATAATAAGACCCTCTTTAAAAATGTCACTGGCTAATTACCATATAGATATGGCAAATCATCACTTATTATAACTGCTATAACTTATTTTTTAGATTAAGATTTAAGGATATATTAAGATAATTATATCAAATCATTTATATAGTGCTTTTAATTTTTATAATAGTGCTAAATTTAAAGCTGCTTATTTGAAATTGGATTTTTTTTTCTAATAAATTTTAAGAAATCTTAAAACTAAAGCCATACAAAATCAACTCCTTGTTTTCATAACATGAGATCGGCAGTTACGGTATGATTTCCCGAAAGCTATTTCCCCGACATATCATTTACCCGACATCACACAGGTGACAATTTTCTAAAAAAATATATTGCCACAAACAACAAAATGCTAACCCTAACTCTATGTGATGTCGGGAAAATAGTTTTCGGGAAAATGGGTTTCGGGAAAGTGAGAGTCAACGGAGATCGACACCTGGCTTTTTTAAATATATGTATACCGATTCGTTCATCAATAATTTTCAAAGTGTCCCAGAATTTATGAAAGCAGTTGTAATTTGTATGGCATTGCATTGACAACCTTTCATTAACAACCATTGAAAAAGGAAATTGTCAAATACTCAAAAATAGGGTAAAAATCCTAGGATGCCATACTTGTAAACATTGCAAAAAAGTACAATAAAGCAGTTATAATACGATATTTCGTATAAAATTTATTACGCATCGCGTGAGTTTGCGTTAATACATGTTTATACCTAGGCCTATTGTGTTCCGTATTGTGCACATAAAGTGACATGTAGAAGAAAAAAATTTCTACTGTAACCTGTAATATCTGAAAAAGTCAATCCACAAGCTCTCTTCCGCCACATAAATCTAATAGTTCACAATGCATTAAATAAATCTGATGCCCTCTTAATCATGATAAAAAATTAGTTCATCACGAATATTGGTTTTAGGAGGTTCGACAGTATTTTTTGAAAAAAAAGCCAAACTATAAAGATTTCTTTTTTTTAAAAAAAAAAATTAACTATAAGGATTTTTATTTTGAAATAAAATGCCGGCTATAAAAATTTCTTTAAAATTAGCATTAATCTAGGATTTATAGTTATTTAGTTTTTCATTTAACAATATTTGGAAATTTCATGCTCGCTTACTCGCATTTGTGTACAATAGAACCTTATTAATACAACGCTACCAGATGTGACGTTTCCTAAACATTGCTGCCGATTCTATTCAACTCTAAAATATAAAATACAACCTAAAATTTAAATTATTAATGCTTTTAATGCTCCAATATACTAATGCATAACTGACTAAAAGAATGTACACTCAAATTAGCTGCGCGACATAGTCTTAAAATTTCAGAAATAGAGCTTATTTACATTCTTATATTTTATAATTAAGATTATGATAAATGAATTTCAAAAGAGTTATTGTTCTTAATTTCACTTAGTTTTCTTATCTATTATTTTATTTAGTTATGTTTCTACTATTCTATAACCAATTATAGTTGTGTTTAACATCGTTATATCACCCTATAAAAAAAGTTTGTCCAGTTATTGTAGGCATTGTCCGAAAGAATGTTGTTGATTTTCCGAATACCAATACGTTATCGTACAATTTTATACCAAAAGAAATTTTTGGGCGACAACATTAATATAAACATTGTTCAAAATCAGAACATTTTTTTTTGAACAAAAGCAGAAAATTTTTAGAACATAGCAGACGAAATTTGGACGAAATTAGGACACAACTTTTTTATAAGGTCATATGAATTCTGCCAAGGGAAAACCTGTCATTGAGATTTCAATTATATTGTACTGGATAAAATTCCGAACAATTAAACTGATTTTGTCCGGTACAAAATATATTGAAAACCCATGGCAAGTTTTCCTTTGGCAGAACTCATATATTGTTAGCTTTTTGCGTTTATTTTTAAGGCCAGACCAATTTAATTCGGTGGTTTACGTTACCTCTTTTTATCCTCCCCCCCTCTTACTTATAGAAATCACTTAATAAATTCGACAAAGAATCTGATTGGTCATTTGATCAGACAAACCACTCAAATTCATTTATTGGATCCATTGATGGAGGTACTGTACTTAAATGTATTTAGCAAAGTTTTATCGAATATATAAAATACATGGCTTGCATGCCATTTCGGTAACAATGAAAATAGTGTTATTGTGTTGGAATTATCATGATTTTTATCATAGTTTCTATAAAAAAATTCTGTTACAAACCTACTCAACACATAATACGTTTTAAGGTTGAGTTTGCATCGAAATTATCGTGATTCCTATCATGAATTATTGTAAAAATTCTCATACAAAGTTTGCTCGCAATTCTAACAATCACAATTTATGGTTAGGGTTGAATTACGTAGTTCACGTTGGAATTCTTATAGTTTCTATCACGAGTTACGGTTACAAACCTTACTATGTATCGCGTAATTTCTGAAGAGCCCTTGCACTTAGTAAAAGGGGTAAATTAATGACGAGATTTATAATGATTTGAAAACAGCAAAGGTGAAACGAAAATATAATTTGAGTGACTCATGTGATCATGCGATCGATCAGGGTTATAACGGAATCAGTGTTGGGCGGGTTAATGAGATCGGGTACAAAGGGTACTGTTGCATCTAAAGTAGCCCCTGACTAAAGTAGTGCCTGACTAAAATTAAGCCCCATTTTCATGCATGCATTAAGTCGGAGTCGAAATTTTAGTCAGGCGCTACCTTAGATGTACTAATGTTATCCATATCTTAGTTAGGCGAGACCAATTTGATTCGGTAGTTTACATTGCCCCTTTCAATTAGTAAATATTTTTGAGATACATGCATAATTTGGTAATTTTAGCCGGAGAACTTATGCCGGGTAGAATTAAGATTAGAAATTGCAAGGTTCCGAAACTTTCCAAAGAGAGATTGAATGAACATAAAAGACGAGCGAGAGGAGCCCAATAATTTCTGATTGAGAAAAAAATTTTATATACTTTATATGTTCTGTTCTCCCCCCTTTTGAGAAAGGAATGTAATGTAAACCACCGAATTAAATTGGTCTCACCTAACCATACTATTGGACAAAAGGTGAATTAGATTACGCATAACATGCAGTACACACAGTGTGGGCTCGCTTATATGTCCAGTAAAATTGAACTGGAACTGGACTTATAAATTGTCCACTAAACCTATAAGTTCAGTAGTCCAGTTTATAAGTCCAGTAGAGCAGACATAAACAAAAATGAATTGATATGTGCTAGTCTAAGGAGGCATCCATAAATAATGTTATGTACTCCCTCATAGTAGTGCTTGACCCCCCCTACTATATAAAAAAATTTTTCAAATCCGTATGTTTATATATAAAATTTTACAAAAACTTGAATATATTGTGATACTGTAATCCGATTTGGATGATTTAGGTACTAGTCGATTCGTCTCAGTGAGACGAATCCAATGATACCAAAATCATTTCATTCGGATTACTGGATCAATAGTTATTTACAAAAAACTATTGATTTTATAGTCATTTTATATATTTTGTCAGACCCCCTCCCCCCCTCTTGTATAATGTTATTTCTGGATGCCCCCTAAATATTAAATAATAGCTAGCCTTTTAGAATATATTTGAATATTTATATATTTTTTTAATAATTTTTGTATTTACTATATAGTATTTGTTTTTTAGCAACAAAAGAAATCTGGTTAAGTGTTTTTTTCTAACCCAAATCTAATAAGAAGATAATTATTATAATTTTTTTACTATTACCAGGTTTCATGACTACTATGCTTAGCATGATGGGAGTACAGATTATTTTGTAAAATTTTTAGTATAACAACCTTCATTTCCAGATATTTCCATATTGTTAAAGTACATGCAGTTCTTCTATTATACCAATATAAAAGTATTAAAAAAATGTGCTTGTCACCAGTGTTAAAGATTTGATGTTCCCAGTGGTCCCAGGAACATTTAAAAAAAATTAGGAACATTAAATTTAGAATTTATATTCCCTATTAGAAACAAAGTGGGAACATAAAAGTTATAATTTGTGTTTTCTATAGAGATAGTTTTTGTATGAGAAAGTGAGGGAGAGAGGAAGAGAGGAAAAGAGGGAGAGAAAGAGAGGGAGAGGGAGAAAGAAAGAGAGAAATAGGGAGAGAAAGGGAGAGAGAGGAGAGAGAGGAAGAGAAGGAGAAAAGAGAGAGAGAGAAAAAGAAAGAGAGAGAGAGAGAAAGAGAGAGAGAAAGAGAGAAAAAGAAAGAAAGAGAGAAAGAGAGAGATAGAGAGAGAGAGAGAGAAAGAGAGAGAGAGAAAGAGGGAGAGAGAAAGAGAGAAAGAAAAAGAGAGAAATTTAGCTATAAGTACATTAAAAATTTTTTGGGAACATAAATTAAATATTTTATGTTCCCAAAGAACAAAAAAAAAATTCAAATCTTTTTCACTACTTGTCACTAGCAGTAACATATTCCTATGTAATATATAATCAAAAATATAAACATATATAAATTTATTATTGCTAGAGTTAGGGTATAGTTAGATAAAGAGTTAGTACTAAAGGTAACTATATAGTAAAATTTTACAAGAAAATTTTTTTTGTTAGAAAGTGTAGTTTTATAGCCAAAATTTTTAGTTATTGCAATATTTTTAAAAACAGCATTTTTACTTTGTTTTTATATTATACAATTATATGTAATATTATATTTGATCATGATTCTTATTGGTATAGGACTGTCACTACTGATGACAAATAGATTTACTCAAAGAGTATTAGTTAAATTTGATTATACGAAAGATAATAATTTTTTAATATATTTAGATATTCATTATAACATATTTCATAAGTTACAAAGCTATATTTTTGCAAATTTAATAAAGTATTAAAAAGAAAATATACAATACAAAACAAATAAAACTTGATATAAAGAATTATTTTTATGAATATTAATAAAAAGGATTAATAATAAATCAGAAGAACTCTTCCTGTTAATCACTTGTACACAAATCTTTCCAATCTAAATATTAAAAAAAATCTTTATAAGTTTAAAATTTATTAAGATAACTTGGTTTTTACTTTTAAATAAACTTGTTCTTCTTTTAAAAATACATATAATATTAAAATTTTATTGCAAAAACCTTCAAACTCATTGAGTAAAGGCCTTTTGGCCTAAAATTGTATTTTTTCAAAATACATTTAAAACTGCCTTTTTAATCTATTTTGCAAAATAAGAAAAAGATAAAGAGCACACTTTTCTCGTCATAACAAGCTATATTTCAGGCTTGTAGCCCTTAATTTGACTGAGATATATATTGTTACAAGCGGTATAGCCTTCTTAATATACCACTAGCAACATAGCACACGGCGACAGGGATCTTGTAGGGTCAGAGAAGATATGAAGTGGTGTGGAAGTGGAATGTTTCCTCACTATGGCAGTTTGATATATTTTACTCAAAGAACAGGAGTGTATTTAGTTGGGCAAAGTTATATTTTATTTAAGTACGTTACAAGACTTTGCTACAAGACTATCTAAAGGTTTCTGTGCCTAAAGAATTCCTATAACTAAAGAATTGCAGGGAACAAATCCTAAAGTTAAAGAAGGGTAAAAGCTAGGGTTTATATATATTTTTAGAAATATATTTGTGTAAAAGTATAAAAGTATAAAAGTATATAGATATATAAAAGTATAAAGATGTAAAGGTATAAAAGTATAAAAGTATAAAAGTATAAAAGTATAAAGGTATAAAGGTATAAAAGTATAAAGGTATAAAAGTATAAAGGTATAAAGGTATAAAAGTATATGTTATACAAGTGTTAATCTATTATTATCTACTTAACTATTAATCTGTTTCTAATAAACTATAGCTCATTTTAATCATAGAAACTTATAGAATCTAATGGTAATAAAACTAGGACTTCATTCTATAACATTTCCGTCCCCTTTAAGAATGAACTCTGTGAGTTCCTGAATCTAATAACTTTGAAAAATTATTAAAAAAAAATTATATACTGTCTAATTATAAAATTCATATCTGTATCTAGTACTTCATTAAACTCTGGGTCCTTCGATAGTTTCTTTGCTTGGTTTTAGCATGTGATTAATTTAATAAATGTGGCTGAGGTTTGAGGCTAAAGAATAGAAGTTTCTATTTTGAATTCTATTGTCTGGGTAATTGATGTACCTGGATCTTTTCCTGTTTCTAGTACTTTGTCTATTTTGGTTTTGTATCTCTCGGTAATATTTTTAGAATTTTTGGGGAAACTTTCAAATATGGTAATAAGCGGTTAGAATCGTAATGGGAATATCTAATATAGATATCATGTCAACTTGGATTTATTTGTCAAATTAATGAGGATGTTTGCCTGATTTGGGAATTAATTTGGAGATGCACATCCATTATCATGCATATTTGTTGAAACTGATGATTCATACATGATTGTGCTTGAGAATCTCAATTAATAGTATACTTGTTATGGCCTTGTTTTTCTTGTACACCAAAGAATTTTATCGCATGTTAATTTTTGTAATTTCTACATGCTTTGCATTTGTATTGTTCATGTGCAAAAATTGTTTTGAAAGTGTTTGACAAAACTTGGCAAAACTTGTCAAAAATTTTGCTCAACATGTGTTTTGGCAATTTCATTGTTGCTTTCTCCCCATAAAAGTTGTGAGGTCTCCGAACTTTCCTTATCGATTTATCTAAAATTAGCTTCTATTTTTCTAATTGGTGTTTATCGTTAGCTAATTTTTAATTCTGTGAATTATTTTCTCATCGTTGTGATTTTCTCTGTTGTTGTTTGCAGTTGATTGATTTTCCATTTTGGAATAATCATCTCTATTGTCTATTTCTATTTAAAATCTGTATCTCAAATGTTCATCCCCTTCAAAATTTTCGCTCAAAATCTTCCCTAGTTAATATTCCTTTTTCTATTCCTTTTTCTATTGTCCTTTTCTCTTTCTAAAATTTTCTAATTAATTTGTTTCTCTTTCTTGTTTAGATAATAAATTTTCTTTTTATAAAAACTTTTCGTTGACTTTTCACTTTGCCTTTCCTTTCTTCAGGTGTGTATACTTTCGGGCTGTGAGCTTAGCCTTAGCACTTGCTATGTGCGAAGCCGGTCTTCTACGACTGGGTGAGCGCTCTACATTCGGTTTTACCACTGTAGTAGTCGCCCCGGTAGATATTTTCCGATTCAACTCGGTCTTTCACAAGTGTGGTGGCCAACGCACTTGTGTTTATTTTATTTTCTCCTTTTTCAGTATACATAATGCTTAGAAATAGTTGTTTCTAATTTATTTTTATTTTATAGATGACTCGTACTAAGAAGGCTGATTCCGTTTCCTCTCGAATGGCGAGGCTCCAAAACCGCCTAATAAACTATCAAGAACAAGCGCAAGAAATAAATCCTCCTGACATCGAAGCCCTTCAGCAAGCAAGTCGGTATGAGCAGATGGTTCTAGAACGAAATAGGTGGAGGGCTTGGGCGGCAAACTTAGAAGATGAAAATACAGTTTTGAGAAGAAGAGTTGGAGAAGTAGAAAGAAGAGTCGAAGAAGCTAGTGAGTTGGAAGAAGAAAATCAAGAGTTGGAAGAAGAAAATCGAGAGTTGGAAGAAGAAAATAGAGAGTGGCGAAGAAGGGTTGAAGAAGTAAATAGAAATCGTCGTATTATTTTACAATTAATTTTTGTATCTATTTTAATTATTCTTGTAAATAAATTTCTTAAATTTTTCGAAATTTTGTAAATAATATGAGTAATAATTAATGTTGTAATAGTAATAATAATAAATAAAATAATATTGAGTTTTCAAAAATAAATAGTAAATGATATTAATAAAGTTAATAAAATTGAAAAGTGTTTCGATATAAGAATAAAGTTTTAAGTTTCTGTATCTAAAAAATCTTAAGTATAGAGTATCGAATTTGTTAAAGTCTTTGTCTATTGTTGTTTTTCCGGTTAATTGATTAATGTTCGTCGAATGCTTCGTGTAGCTTCGAAGTAAGTGACACAAGTAACCGTTAGTATAAATTTTTGTGGTTACGACCCTTGATTTCGATCACGATTTAATAATACGTGTTTCGGTCATAATAGTTATTACGTTATACCGGAAGATCATTGTAATATTAAATTCATAATTTTTCCGATTTACACATACTAATACTTTTCCTCTCTTTTTTTTATTTTTTTTTTTTTTGGCCTTCTAGGTTTCGTTTTGTCTTTGGCATTCTCGTGGTCGTGGGTTTTGCTATTAAAACTTTCTTGTTGGGTCTTCGTTAGTATAGTCTTGTTTAACTCTTCTGGGGTAGTGGTCTTGTTTTTCAGGAGTGGGTCCATGTTTTGTATATTTTTGTCGACCTTGTTCCACTTTGCCGGGACCTGTCTTGCTTCGTAGGGTCTTGGAGCTTGATTGGTATTGCTTGTAAGTCATTCGGAGTAGGCTTCTTTTTTTTTTTTTAAAAAAAAAGTTCCGAAAGGCTTATCTTGTTGCCTATGTGTTTTCTTGAAGAAGCATCATAATCTATTGTGGGCATTTCTTGTCTTTATCTATAGGGTCTTTTTCTTTACGAGGTCTGGGGTTGCGTCTTGTTACTCTGGTGGTGCTGTATCGTCGAATTATTGGGGGTTTTTTTTCCGCCCTTTGGTGTGGTCCCTATCTTGCTTGTCTGGGTCTGCAACTCTAGTCTGAAACTTGGCGCTGGATTTCTTCGTATGCGTACTTCTGTGTAGGTCGGTATATATATATAATGCTCTTTTATCAATATGCTTGATGAAGCTTCTATGCTTCCAAAACTAAGGCTATTAGAGCTTGGAGTTCCTTTAGTTCTGGGGTCAAACCTTTTATCAGATAAGTATATTTTATATTTTTTTTTTTGAGTAGGCACTTAGAGCAAATCGACTAATTCTTTGTTTGATAGGACGAATTAGGTCTGGTGAATTAGTTGGAAGCCAGAATCTTTAGAGAACTCGTCAAAAGTTAAAATTCCGGAACCAAGAGTGATTTCGGTGAATCTAGAAGCTTGGTATATTCTTGCGGAATCTGATTTCTCTCTACGGGATCTCGTGTGGTGGTCCTACGGTGGTGCCTCTTTTGTGGGTCCGAGTGCTCTGGGTAGTTCCTGAGTTTTCTTCCTACGTTCAGCATTCTTGGTACATTTCTTCGGGTATGGTCTTATGTGTGTACGTATGTTAGGTACGAGATTTTTTTTGACTTTGTATGCCCTTTCTCATCAATTTCCTTTTCGTTCAGAGGTCTTGTTGATCTTGGTTTCTCTTGGTCAAATTTGGTCTTTTCCGGTGGAGTATCCTTAGGAGTCGTATCGGGGATCTTTTCTGGGTCTTGTGATATTCGACTCTACGATGGGTTCAGGGTTGGTAAGTAATTATCTTTTTTTTTTTTTTTTTTTTTTTT
>QKWP01000187.1:36091-60183 GCA_003550325.1 Gigaspora rosea | reverse complement strand
CAAGACTTTGCTACAAGACTATCTAAAGGTTTCTGTGCCTAAAGAATTCCTATAACTAAAGAATTGCAGGGAACAAATCCTAAAGTTAAAGAAGGGTAAAAGCTAGAGTTTATATATATTTTTAGAAATACATTTGTGTAAAAGTATAAAAGTATAAAAGTATATAGATATATAAAAGTATAAAGATGTAAAGGTATAAAAGTATAAAAGTATAAAAGTATAAAAGTATAAAGGTATAAAGGTATAAAAGTATAAAGGTATAAAAGTATAAAAGTATAAAGGTATAAAAGTATAAAGGTATAAAAGTATAAAGGTATAAAAGTATAAAAGTATAAAGGTATAAAAGTATATGTTATACAAGTGTTAATCTATTATTATCTATTTAACTATTAATCTGTTTCTAATAAACTATAGCTCATTTTAATCATAGAAACTTATAGAATCTAATGGTAATAAAACTAGGACTTCATTCTATAACAATATATTATACTTTTAACTCTTTTATACTTTTTTTTTTCTTTTTTTTCCCTTTTTTTTCTATTGCAAAAAACCCCTATAGGCGTTTTTTGTACAACTTAAATTGTGCTACCCACATTTTTAACAACCTGAAATTTATTGGTTCTTAATTAATTATACAAATTATTAATTAATTTTACACAAAACAAATATTTATCTATTGTAACCATTTGTAACCTTTCTAATTTATACAAAGGAACGTTACCTAAAAACACATTTTTGTACACCTTGTGTAGCACGTGATTTGTGTAACACGTGACCTGAATATCACGTGACCAGAAAAATCACGTGACTTGTGTAACTTATACTAGATTCTTTGGTATTACATTACACGAAACAAATTATACTTTTTTGTGAAGCTTATAACAATTTCTACTTTGCTATTCTATTCACTAAATTCAAACTTCTCTTCAACAATTTTAAATATTAACTCTACTTATAATCAAAGTCTTATTCAAATCAAACATCAAATAATATTATTCTAGTACGCCTACTTTAACATCCCAAGTACCTAATACTTTAGATCTCGACTTCTTTTACAAAAATGTTTCTGGAACTTATTGATCCTATGGAGTCGCTATATATGAAGATAATCCACTAATTGTCAAACCAATCCAAAAAAATTTCTATCCAACAATTTGCTTTGATACAAATCTTCATTCTATAAAAAATGCAAAGGCAACACGTTTCTTTCTTGCACCACTTTCAACTGCTATAATTTCTTGTATTTGCAAAAAATACCATACTAAATTCATAGCAGAAAATGACAAAACCTACAACTCTCCACAAGATTCTAGTATTAGTCCAACTACATCTAATAAACAAATTAAAATTCTTATCTTACAACTTAATACTACACAACAAACAATCCCACCATCTCCAAGTTCTCAACATAAATCCACTTCAACTAACCCTACTAATCCCTCCTCATCTTCACCATCTCTACATATTCATACTTGCCCAAAATGTTGGCATGCAATTAGTTGTAAAATGGCTAATAGTCAACATTACCCACAAGGTGATGTAATTAAAGAAGGAGAAGACTATTATCATTCTAGTTGTACAGCTAATACTTCTGCACTCTCTTCCACTATTGCATCTAACCAAGCTTTTCTACAACAACGATTGGAACAAATACATAATACTTCTACTTCTATTTCTAATACTGAATTATTTTCTAATATTTCTTCAACTAATACTACTTTCTTATCTAAACAACAACAAAACTCTAACTTATCTCAATCTAACAAAAATACTCAATATAATCCACTTGATAATTTATTTCCACTTACTCCTCTAGAAACTTTATCAACAAAAAATATTCATACTAGTAGTATGGAAATTGATCTTCCTACTGATTTTCAAGATTACCCTGCTACAAATCTATTTCTTAACAAAAATACAAACCAAACCCAGCCTACTTTTACTCAATCCCAAAATCTACCATTGAACGAACCAAAACCTAAACCAAACCCATCTTATGATTGGTTACTTAATTTTCCTATTACTGAAGAAATGGAACCTAATAAAAAGTTCCAAACTAAACTCTCTCACCAACTTTTTTAGTTTTTTTAAAAAACACCTTTTTGACTACTTTCCTGGAAAAGAAATCAAATCAGAAAAAAAGAACCAACTAGCTTACAAAGCATCCTTCAAACATCTTCTCCGTTCAATGGCTGGCCAACGTCCTGATTTCTTAATAGACCTTATTTTCGAACACAACTCTGATATTAGTAAAAATGCTACAATACCATTTGACTATCTCGAATCCACATTCAAAAATATTACTTTACAGTTTACAACAATTTTATTCAAAAAACTCAACTATAAAGAAATATTTGCCTCTCCGGTTACTGTACTACCCTACAAAACACAAAACTGGCTTCAACTATGTCTTAATCTAGCCCGTCTACACCTTTATCTTTCAAATAACTATCAAACAATTAACTACAAAAAATTTGCTGAGGACTTTGAATTTAGACCTAAATATCCTAAAATTGAATCTACTATTGAAAGTATTGATGAAAACAAACCTTTCTTGAAATCAAATCCAATTCCAGATTTAATATCCAACTTTTATTTAATATCCCAAAAACTACATTTTTACAAAGCTACCATGTCCCATCACTATCTAACTCATTGGATC
Source organism: Gigaspora rosea (assembly GCA_003550325.1). Lineage (NCBI taxonomy): Eukaryota > Fungi > Glomeromycota > Glomeromycetes > Diversisporales > Gigasporaceae > Gigaspora > Gigaspora rosea. The sequence continues at coordinate 57,521 of QKWP01000187.1, read as the reverse complement.
ACTACAAAGAGTGGTTTAATAGATTCTTTCCCAACTACACTCGCCAATTCACTACTCCAACAAATAAAAAAGATACCTATGTCTTACTTAAAAATAAGATCTGTCGACAATTTATTTTTCAACTAAACAAATTTCTACCGACTAACTTTGAATTTCAAGAACTACAAAAACCGCTACAACGACAACATGAAGCTACCAAGCCACTAACTTCCATATGCTTTCTTGTGANTTAATATCCAACTTTTATTTAATATCCCAAAAACTACATTTTTACAAAGCTACCATGTCCCATCACTATCTAACTCATTGGATCACTACAAAGAGTGGTTTAATAGATTCTTTCCCAACTACACTCGCCAATTCACTACTCCAACAAATAAAAAAGATACCTATGTCTTACTTAAAAATAAGATCTGTCGACAATTTATTTTTCAACTAAACAAATTTCTACCGACTAACTTTGAATTTCAAGAACTACAAAAACCGCTACAACGACAACATGAAGCTACCAAGCCACTAACTTCCATATGCTTTCTTGTGACAATAAAAACTGTGAATATATGGAAGAAAAAAAACTTTCACAACAGAGACAAACTATATAAAGACATACTTGAAAAATCTTACTCTATTTATACTAAAAAAGATGCAGAAGCTTTGCATGAACCTAAACTTGATCCATCTATTTTTCATATAGATGGAAAACATGAAGCTACTCTTAAGCAAACTATACCAACCAAAGTACTTGAAAACTTAGCAAAAGAAGCAGAAGAAAAAGCCTGCAAATTAAACAATATTACCTCTAGTCCAAAACGCTGTAGATTTTATTTTTATAAATATCTTGCCCTTTATCACCAAACTGCTTTGGAAAACCATAATATCCCTAACACATCCAAACAAGAGGCCATGAACAAGGCTACACATACTGTTATTGATACTCACTTTCTTGCTAGAATTATTACATACTTTGATTGTATCAAAGATCAAACTCACACCTTTTCACAAATTGCCAAACATTACAAAGAAACTACATATATAGAAGCAGAAAATTTTATAAAACAAAAATTTAATCTTAACTTTCAATCTATTACAAATCTAGAAGCTCTTTTTCTAGATCATTCTTTTCATTAAACTTGTCTTTTACAAACAACATAAATGCAGCCACCGCCTTATTAAAAGATGCACCCATTGCAGTTAATAAAGAAAATGATATAACTAGGCAGGTGGATAAGCCTATTTACGCAAAGGTCCAGAATAACGACAGTCAGATCCAACGAACAGGACAGACTATAGATACCTGCGCAGCTGTGAGAGATGAGCCTAAAACAGTAAGCGACCTTGTAAAAGACACAAACATCTCCTCAGATAACATTACATCATATCACTCTGAGGAAACTTGCTATAATCTTTTTCTACATAAATACAATCTTCCTCTACTTTCAAAACCACAAACCCTTAAATCTTTTATTAAACACCTGCTTAAACTATCTTTTTTCTATCCTTATAAGATATCTATAAATACAACTACACTAGAAACTCATATATATCTAAGTACTAAAGACAAATTTCTTCCAAATCATACTTTACTATCACCTAACCAATTTCCTATCTATTATGACTCACCTATTAAATCTTCATTCAACAACTTCCAAGAAAATAATCTCCCTACTTCTATAATAACTCCCTATACAGCTAACTCTATATCTTCTAACTCTTCTACTCTAAAACTCAATATAGCAACACATAATGTACAAGGCTATAATACACCAACTAAAGACAACTTTGGGAGGAATTCTGTCTTAAAAACAATTTACATATCATTAGTATAACAGAAACAAAAATTTCATCCTTAAAATCTAAACAATTTTTTAATACTCCACAATTTACTTTCTTCTGGTCTAGTTTAGACAATTCAGCAGAAGGCACTGGTATAATAATCAATAACTCTTTAAAATCCCATATTCACAATATTCATACACACCCTGATGGAGCTATTGCAATTGATTTGTTGTTTAAAAATGACTTCAAATTTAGAATAATATCAGTCTATCTTTCTTCAACAAACTAGCAATACCACAACCAAACACAAGATAAAGTAATAAGCTGGATTCAGCAAGCTTTATCTCTGAATCTGCACCCTATTATCCTTGGAGACTTTAATGCCTCTAACACTTCTTACCAGTCAACATNAATAAGCTGGATTCAGCAAGCTTTATCTCTGAATCTGCACCCTATTATCCTTGGAGACTTTAATGCCTCTAACACTTCTTACCAGTCAACATCCAAGTTCAAGCTATTATCCTACCTTCACAATAATAATATGTATGATCTTGCAGACCATACCAACAATTTACAATATACCTGGCAATGCAACAATCTGTGCAGCCGTATTGACTACATTTGGGCATATGATTCAATTATTCCTTATCTCACAAACTTTGCTCTCCAAGAACCACTATCTTCTACTCAGAGTGATCATCTTATCCTTATTTCTAGTTGGGCATTTCCTTTTGCACTTTCATCAAAACTTCAACACAAAACCTGATGCAAACGTAGAATTTTTAACTATAAATCTATGACCAAAGAAAAATGGAAAAAATTTTCATTCCAAACTCAAAACAAAATTTAGTCACTAAATACCCCATTATCTATACATACTACAGAATCCCTAGAATGCACTTGGCACAAAATCCAAACAAGTATTATTAGTTCTGCCCTTCAAATTATACCTAACAAAAAATTTTCTGTCCAAAACTTTCATCATACCTTTTCCTTCAAAGCGACAGACCTTCATCAAGATCTCCAAATTATAGGAAGCATTATGAAACAAACTAAATATGCACTGTCCTGAAATTGTACACTACCTCCTAATATCTATTCACAAATTTCATATATTAATTCTAAACACAATCTCAATATTCTACAACCTCCTCTACATAACCAAAACCTTACTCAATGGCTCAAAGAAACTAAAATTGCTTGGAAAACACTATATAATACAAGAAATATTGAAAACTCTCAGTATTTACAACACTACATTAATTCTGCTATTAATACCAGATGTGAAAGAATACTTACACAGCCTATTAAAATGATTAATAGTATACTTAATCATCATACTGATCCTGTACATTTTGATAATATCAAAACAGAAAATGATATTATTACTGATTCACTAATAATCAAAGAATATATCCAATCACACTTCCATCAATAGACAGCTCACAATCCATATAATCAATATATTTTTCAAACAGGATGGCAATCAGAGTACAAACCTTCTCCAACTATCCTTTCTTCCTGGTACAACACAGTTCTCACTGAAATTACTGCTGAAGAAGTTACTAGTACTATAACACAATTTCCAAACAATAAAGCTTGTGGGCCTTCAGGTATTAGCTATGAAATGCTTAAACATTGTGAAACAAAAACAATTCTTGCAATTACAGCTCTCTTTAATCGATGCATTTTATCACAACAAGTTCCAAAACAATGCAAGGACAGTCGTATTTTTCCAATTTCTAAAAAACCTACATTTGATGGAAATCTAAATAACACATGCCCTATTAGTCTTATTGAACATATTAAAAAACTATATACTAAAATCCTCACTAACCGCCTTAATAATACCCTTTTATCATACAATATTCTCAATCCACACAATTACATTGCCTTGCCAGGCAATAGTACAAATATTCCTATTCATATTCTCAATAACTTTATTGAAGATGCAAATTGTAACCAAAAAGAAATTTGGCTTCTCTCTCAAGACATTAGCAAAGCATATGACTCTGTTAATCTTAATCTTCTTGAAAAAGCACTTTACCGACTCAACATGCCCTCTCAGTTAATTAATATTATCACCAACTTACTTACTGACCGGTCAAACCGAGTTATTACTAACTTTGGACTTACACAACCTTATGAAGTACAAGATGGTATAGATCAAGGTGAAACTATAACTCCACTACTTTGGTGAATTTATTATGATCCTCTTATTAGCAAAATTTCTAGTACATATACTGGCTATACTAGTTCTGCTATATGGACTACAACAATATCACCTCCAGTATTTAACAAAACAGAAGCCTCAGCTTCAGTTTTAGCATACATGGATGATACTCTATAGATTGCACAATCCTTTCAACAACTACAACAAATTATACAAACTGCATCATCATTTTATCAAATGACCAACATCAAAGTTAATCCAAACAAATCAGTACTAATCTCTAATACCAAGAAATCTCATTCTATTACTTTTCTCAACTCATCTATTCCAACCCAACCTCTTCATACTCCTTTCAAATTTCTTGGTTGCTGGTTTACTACTAACACCAAAACATACCCTCAAATCAAACTAATTACACAAGAAATATTTGAAATTGTAAATACTCTCAACACAAAAATAATAACTGACAAACAGGCTAGTTATATTATTAATACTGTAATAACACCTATACTCGAATATCGAATTCACAACATTGTTTTGTCACAATCAATATGCAACAAAATCCTTGCAAGATATCTTACAGTTGCAAAACACAAAGCTAAACTAGCCAATTCTACTCCTAATAGTACAATGCTTAACCATAATATTTATAGTATCAAGAATATCTGGTATATTCAGCTACAACATCATATATCCAACTTTATTCTCCGACTAAACAATAAAGAACTATTAGGCACTAGTACACATATTAGATTACAACAACTACAAAACAATTTATGGTCTATTACTAATATACTACTACACTCTAACCCCATAATAGACGGAGCTAACAAAAATAACACAACTTTAAAATTATCCTACTTTTAAAACATCTTGAATTATCGATTCACGCACATTTAGAAATAATACAACCCTATACTATAGACTTACCCTATACACCACTTGAAAATATACTGCAAACTTACACTCACTATCCAATATTTAAACGTCAACTTTGATCAAAACATATTATATTTCTTGAACAACTTACATCCTTTGACAACTCTGTACTCCTTACATGGGAACATATTTCACCAAGAATTAATTCTTTCATACCAGGCAAGATGCCTAAATGGTTTACTATACTAGAAAGTAAAATAACTACTAACTCCACTACTAGAAAACTTATTTCTACACTCCAACTACCTTCAATCAACTCTTTATCCTATACTACTGGTTATTTTAATACTAAAAACAAGCCTTGGCTTTAACATACAAAGAACAAAACATTATCATGGGAAAGCTAGACGCTTTATCCCACAAACCAATACTATCTCTATTACACACTGGACTTCTGAAATTGATGAAACAAAGTATCTTTATATCCAATTTCAAATATTGTTTGTTATCAATGTACTGGTTGTTCATTTAACTCAAAAAGAATTCAAAACTATTGTACTATTAAATTTTCTGCAACTTTATCTACTAAATTTTTGGGTAGAAAAGTTTACAAACAAACATCAAACAAACTCAAGCTCAATGCCAACTTCTTGATCTACTTTTCTTTATAGCATCTCGCCATCCGCTTTCAATACCAACTTTACCTTCTATACCAATTCACCCTACGCCAATAAATGAGATTTTTTCTCCTAATACTTCAACTAATACATTGCAACAAATAGCACAAGCAAATACTATCCTTTTAGAATTTACCTTTTATACCGATGGATCTGTTACCAATCTTGGTAATTCAAGATGCTCAATGGGCATTGCCTGGATACAGATTTACAACAACTCAATTATCCACCAGTTCTCTGCACAAATCCAAAACTGGCCATCATTATACAAAGCAGAACTAACTGCAATACTATCAGCTATTTGTACATGTCCTTGAAATAGTACTATTCACATATATACTGACTTCCAATCTATTATTTCAAAATACAAGGCTCTTCTAAACACTAAATACAACACTAGCAAAATATACTCATATAATTATTGGCCTATTTGGCATACCCTTTTATACCTCATCCAATCATATTCATATACTATTACTTTACATAAGATTCCAGCACATAGTAATAATGAATTTAACAATTTTGCTAATCAACTAGCAAAAAACCATACAAGTTCTTCTATTTTACAATTTCTCTCTAACAACATCTACAACCCTTCATTTTATCTACAATATAAACAATTTAATGTAGAACAACCTACATGTCGCTGTATTAAAAATATTTGCAATGCACATATTATTGCAATGTGATCATTACAAAATCGAATCCAGCATATTATTCCTATTGCAATCCAAATTGATTGGAATGCTACATGGCTTTTCCTTAACAACAACCACAAACGTTCATACAATTATACTAGCTTTCAACTTTGCCAATCCAAATCATTTTGAATTAAAAACTTACTTCATATGCTTTCTACACTACCTTATCTTAACTCCTTAAATTTTACAAATTCTAAACATACAAAATGTATTTCCTGCAACCAACCTGAAAGCCAATTTCATTGGCTGCTTTGTACTAGATATAATAATATATCCCAAATCATCTATAATACTATTACACAATTCTCATTCTCAGATCTCTTAGACATAACAGAAATTCAGATTCAACAACTTCGTACAAATCTTATTAATCATCAATGCTTAAATCCTAATTACAATACCTCCTTCAATACCCCCTCATTTATAACTACCATTCAAGGCTTTATTTTACTTCCATTAATTAATACAATATCCCAATATTCTTCTTACAAAATAGCTTCCAATATTGCTATTAAAATTCCCCTAAATATCTCTTATAATACTTATGAACAACTTTGGAATCCTTACTATGCTAAACTTGCACAATGGAAAACCTCTCAAAACTTTAGCTCAACATCTACTATTCATCCAAATTCACATACTTCTGTATATAAACATACTAGAATTCACTATACCTATAGTTGCATCTGTGGTCTTCCTGACCAGCTACATGATGAAGATACAAATACATGTCCACCTACTGGTCGTGCACTTCAAAAAATTGATACCTGGTCCTACCAATGGATCAAATATAGCTCAAATACTAATTCTATACTCTATATCCAAATCTAGGTGAGTTTTAACCACTCTAGTAGGTTTAGGTTGCAGATAAATTAGATAATATTAATTTTGTCTATAGTCTGAGTCTCAACTCTTGTAATATAAACTGTATTAAAAATATTCTTGTAATATTGAGAAACCCCAAGAGGAATCTCACACAGTTTATCAATAAAGATAGAGGCAAAACCTCACCTTAACAACAAAAAAAAAATAAAAAATAAAAAGGATTAATTAATTTGTAACTGCGGTTACTGTAACCTATCCCAACAAGCCAATCAAATTCTAAGATCAGGTATAATGTTACACATTTGAAAAAGTCAAAACAAACGTTCGTTTTGCCAAAAATTGCTTCTAAATCAAAATTTCACATATGAAACTACCTTTCAGTTTCTAACAAAAAAAATTCCTTGCTAAATTTTAATATAACTAAAGCCCTCTCTAACCCATAAGTCTTACACCAAGCCTCACTCTAACCCTAACCTTAATCGCACGGTTTTATTTTTATAAAAAATTTGGTTTGATAGTCACGTTATACCTGATCTTAGTATTTACGGTTATGAAATTTATTCTGGAACCTACGGTTACAAATCAATTAATTCTAATAAAAAAATCAATACAAATATTAATATAATTATTAATAATTAATAGTTATTCAGCACAATGTGCTAAATAACTGAGTTATTTGCTTTGATTAACCAATTTTAAGTACTAAAACTGCTTAAAATTCAACTAGTCAAATCAAATAGCTAGAGCTCTAACAGATCCAAATTGAGGCTAGACTTTAGACAAGTCTGAGTCAGGTTTGAAATTTAAACTAAACTTTAACTCAACTATTTTAAAACTCAATCTGGTTCAGGTTTGAATATTAAAGTTTTGGCTTGGTTTGAGTCTAGTTTGAATCTAGTTTAAAAGTTTGAGTCCAGTCTGAAAATCTGTAATCCAATCTAGTAGTTGTACCCGAGAGTACACTATTGGTTAATTGTTAGACTATCTATATATCTGTATTATAAAATTGATAAACAGATAAATTATTAAAATATCTAGTTAACTTAAAATATAATATAGAATTAAGTTGTACAATGGGCTGGGCTGAACCTGATAATTTGCAGGTTGGGCTAGGTTTGGGCCAGGCCTGGGCATAAATTTTCAGGCCCATAAATTAATTGGGCCGGGCTTGTAAAAACAAGTTGAGCTTGGGCTGGGTTAAACCCAGTAATTAATATAGGTTGAGTCTTGTTTAGGCCAAACCCAGGCCTAGATTTTTAGTTCTACAATAAATTGGATTGGGCCCAGATTGGGCTCATAATTTAATAGGTTGGGTTCTAGCACAGTCAAAACTGGCCCAATCCGGCCCATTGCACACCTATATAGAATAGTATAAAGTAAAATACAATTATAATAAATATTTTAATTTGTATTATTTATATTTTAGCATCACCTAGTGTAAAACTTTGTTTACATAATATGGTGACTTAAGAAAGTTATCAAGTTGTCACTCCCAAGTAGCAGGTTGACAGTTCAAATTCTACTAGTGATACTTTGAAGTTAGGTCTATATTCAGTAACTATAGCTTATATGGGGTGCCTCGTATTAAAAGGGCCCATTTTGTCATATAACTTATTTTGAGATAATTGAGTTTAATCGTTTGTTTTGATTTTTGGACTGATCTGGGATTAAGCAAATTTCACGATTTTGATTAATTAAATATAACAGGTGACTATCAGGTAATCTCGTGATGTGCTTGTCCTTATGCAGACTCGTGTAATTTTTCTTTTACATTACTTCTATTTTTATTATGCAAATCAACCTTCATTTATAATCGAAAAATGTTAACTATGTTGAAATTTACATGAATCTAATAAAAACACATTTTTCAAAAAAATTGCAAAATGGGCCCTTTTAATATGAGGCACCCCATATCAGTTTGGTAAGAAACCTGTAGCCTTGGTTCTACCATTTCGAATGGAAACTTATGGGCACAATAATGTTTGTTATACTACAAATCCAAGGAACCAGAAAAACAAATCCTATTTGGCAAGACCCAAATAAGGAGGTAAAGAAGATTTCTGATAGTACTGCTAAAAGAAGATAAATACTAGAATTGAACAAACCTTATAGAAGAATAGATGTAATCCTAGCAGAACAAGAAATATAACTTGTTTGTACAGGTAGGCTATACTATGAAGTATATTTGGCTTTGAGCAAGTAGCCCTAAAGTGGGTCATTATTGAGTAAAATGATAAGAAGATTATCTGTGAAACATAGTAGTTAAGGTAAAGCATGAATTAGAAGAATTAAATAGTCAATTCCTATAATTGAGTTGCAGGTATAGTATCTAGTATAGAACCTTTTAGGCGGACTACTTAAATTAGATACCAAAAGTTATATATAGTTGTATTCTCATTTATATAATCAAATTATCATCATTTTTAATAAAAACCTGTCCAAGCAGCTCAGCCTTAAAAAAAAAATAAAATAAATCTTGTTTATATTATCCCTTAGATTGTAGTAGAACACAGGCAAATTTGCCTGCGTTTTTGCACTTTTTTAGCTCTGATTTACTTTTTTAAAATACTAAAATAATTAAATAAAACTTTGTACAATTATATTTGAAAATAAGGATTACTTTTTTGCAAAATTAGTTTTTATATTATAAGAAAATAAATTATAGTTACATATAAGCTGAAAATAGATAATTTTAAGAAAAATTTTTTTAAAAAATTTTATTACAATTTTTCTGCAATCTTATTTAGTTTTAGTTTTAGAACTATAGTTCTTAAGACAATATTGTAGTTTATATAAAGGATTACAACTTTCATTATTGCAACTTTAATGATTTACTTGTAAATTTAAGACTTGTATTAGAAGTAAAGATTTTTTTTATAGACGGGAACATATAAAATTTGAAAAAATCTAAAGAAAAATTTTAATAGTAAAAATGCCAATACAAGAACTTTAAACATTTATTATATTAAAGTTTTCTAATGATTTTAAAAAAAATTTATAACAAAGTTACTAAAACAAAACTTAAAGAATATTTTTTACTTAGAAAAGATATGGCTAAAATCAATATTTAAAATTTTATTAAAAATTTTAAAATACGCAGGCAAATTTGCCTGTGTTACAATCTAAGGGATAAATTTAATGTATTTTATGTATTTCAAATAAGAACATAATTTTAATACATATAGTATTTTGTTTGAAGAATTGCTATTTGAACCAACTCTTTCTATTAATCACTTGCACAAAATTTTTATACAAATAAAAACAAAAATTTGCTAAAGTTAGTAAAAGAAGCACTATAGAAAATAGTTTTTATAAAGGTTAACCAAGGACTAGTTTTTGCTATTCTCTTTGGGAACTTCTTTATATATTTGGAATGCAAACCAAAAGCATTAGTATACAAAATAACTGGCAGGAGGTGGCACCTTTGTATGCAAAATTTTAAAAAAATCTTTTATCAACAAAGTTTTTGCATGTGACTTACAAGGAAAATAGCAAATGAGTCTTTTAGCACACTCTCTAGAAAATTTGAAGGTTATAACTCAAAATCCACTACTATATTTTCGCTTTACTTGGGTTTTTTTAGAAAATATTTTTGATGATATAAAAATAAAAAATCCAGCTTACCTCTTCCAAAAGATCTGCATTATTTACAATTCTGAATTGGAAATAGATATCATAAGAAATTATGTACTATCATATGCAGGCCAAGGACTAGCATAGATTATTTGAAGACCTTTATAAAAAATTCTTGCAGAGCTAACTCTACTCCAAAGATAATGATAAATATAATATAGACTAAATTTAGAATAGAGCTAAATTTGAGAGTATTATAATTTTTAAAATCAATAATTTATTTTTTATTAATTTTACTTTTTTTTTTGTCTTTTCTATCTTTTCTCATTTTATAATTGTTTGTTATTGGTTTTTATTTAAGTAGTATAGGAATTTTTCCTTTTTTTGTACTCTTTTTTTCTTTTCATATAGTATTTGTTGTTCTTTGTAATATAGATTTAAATACTTCTGATTAAGAAAAAGTTAGTAATCTTAATAGATTAACAACTTTTAATTAATAATCTAGATTTGGCTTTTAGAAAGTTGACAGCGCTTCTAGAGAGATGAATAGTTGTTGCAATAATCATAAATAGGTACTTTAGTAGCTGAACAAGTTTTTATTATATAAGTTAGAGAATTATATGCAAAAATCATAGGCGTATACCACATTCAATGATTAAAGGCAGGATTATTAACAAAAAAATACATATTTCATTTGGTTATTATATTTATTGTCGGGGATGATGCTGAAATCGGATGATGCTGAAATCTATGTAATCTTTGTATGCAACGGATTTCCTAAAATTTCTGAAAATTGTGTAAACATCGATCTATACTACGTAATCAAAACAATCGAATATAGCGGTCGGGTTAATTCAATATATGCTTATATGTTGCATAAACTGCATTCTTGATCTATATACAGAAGACCTTCTAACTGTATCAAAAAGGTGACCCTAACCCAACTCTAACCCTAACCACAAACTATACTAGATTTAACTAACTAAATTTTTTTTGTTAGTGGTTTTAATAGACGCTTTTTGCTTCGTAGTTAGGGTTAGGGTCGCCTTTTTGATACAGTTAGAAGGTCTTCTGTATATAGTATCAAGAATGCATATAGGCATACCGATCGGTTATAGCGTTCAGATTGTTTTGATTACGTAGATAGATCGATTGTTTACACGATTTTCAGAAATTGTAGGAGATCTGATGATATGTAGATCACTTGTAGATCACGTGAATTTCAGCATCATCTGATTTCAGCATCATTCCTGACATTTATTAATAGGTTGATATAAATCAATTACATTTTAATTTATACTAGTTTTCAGTTTTTTGTAAGTATAATAATAATTATTATATTATATATATGAATACATACTTGTAGAGTAAGTACTTATTTTTATTTTCTATTACATGCTTTATATAGTATAGAATACAATAAGAAAATGCAAATTGAATATTGCATGATAAAAAGATAATTCTATATTATTATTGTTTTATATTATTTCTAAATTTATATTAATTCTGAATTAACACATGTTCTTTCTCAATTTTCACTGATAGTAAAATAACCAGAATGCAGATCATAAGACTATCCCTTAAATATTAATTTTAGCTATATACTTTCTAAGTAAAAAATATAATATTAGTTCTGTTTTATCAACTTTATTATAAAATTTTTTTAAAATTATTAATAAACTTTGGTGTAATAAAAGTTAAAGTTTTTGTTTTGGAACTTTTTCTATAGAATTTTTTCTTTAGGTTTTCTCAAATTTTATATGTTCCTGTCTATAAAAAAAATTTTCGCTTATAATACAAGTCTAATTTTTACAAGTAAATCATTTAAATAGTCAAATAATGGAAGTTGTCATCCTTTATATAAGCTACAAAGTTGTATAAAAAACTATATTTTTAAAACCAATATTTAAAGAATTCGCCAAGATATTGTAAAATATTTTTTTGGTTAAAAAATTTCTTTAAAATTTAATATTTTCAGCTTATAAGCAACATAAACTTATTGTCTTATAATATAAGTTTAAATAATTCAAAAATATAATTCTTGTTCTTAAATATTATAATACCAAATTTTATTTAATTGATGATCTGGATAAGATCGGCTGAATTACTATATTGGGGCAATAGTAAATTTTGGGGATAAGTACAATATAAACTTTTATTATATGCTGAAATCTGGCACCACTCCAATGAAAAGTATTTTTTATTAAGTTAACAGTTTATGTCAATTAATTGAAAGTTTGTAAAGCTCACTGAGGCGCATCTAATGGTGGTTATATCATCCAAATCGGCCCAGTGGATGGCAAGATATCGTTGAAAAACAATTGGCCGACTATGTAAAATTCTATGTAAAAAAACTAAAAATTTTATATAGTCGGCCAATCGTTTTTCGATGATATCTTGTCATCCACTGGGCCGATTTGGATGATCTAACCGCCATTAGATGCGGCTCAGTGAGCTCTACGACTTTCAATTAATTGACATGAGCTATTAACTTAATAAAAAATACTTTTCATTGGAGTGGTGCCAGATTTGAGCATATAGTTAATATCATAGGAGTTTTGCCCCAAATCCTAATATGGAAATTGTGCTGATCTTATCCGGATCAGCAATTAAATATCTTAAATGATTAAAAAACTAGATCAGAGGTATATTTATAGTAATTATACAAGCAAATTTGCTGCGAACCTCTACAAAGTAAGGGATAGCAATGTAATAAATTACTGAAATAATTACTTATTAATAATTATATTGATATTTGTATTGATCTTTTTTATTAAAATTATAAAGATAATTCTTTTATTGTTTCATCTTTATATATATATATTCATTATATATTTTTTTTCAACATTTTATTGAAAAGAATATGGCTTCATAGCTTGTGAAATTCATTATAATGAATGTCTAAAAACTCTGATCTTTAGTATAATCCAAAATTTAAGTTAATACCTTTAAATTTCTTTGTATTGGTATAACAAAAGAACTGTTCCTGCTAAACAAGTTAGAAATAACTTGGGATATGAGTTTGTTATATCAAATTAACAAAATAATCTGTGCCACTACCAGGCTGTGTATAATAGTTATAAATAAATTTATGTTTTTTTAAAAAATTTTTGGTAATTATTAGACTCAGATTAGTCAAGACACCTGATTAGATTCTTGCTATTGCTGAAAAAACAAATGCAAATATATTTTATACAGAGAATGCAAAAATTATTAATTACTGATCCAGAAAGATTAGCACTATTTTTATATTAAATTTGGGCAAAATTACTATAATTTTTATTATATACTGGAATCTGATGTAGGTCCAATAAAAAGTAATTTTTTATTAAGTTAACAGCTTATATCAATTAATTGAAAGTTGTAGAGCTCACTGAGACGCATCTAATAGTGATTAGATCATTCAAATCAGCCTAGTGTATACTGAGAAATTGCTAAAAAAACAATTGGCTGACTATATAAAACTCCATATAAACAAACTTAAAATTTTATATAGTTAGCCAATTGTTTTTTAGTAATATATCAGCATACACTAGGTCAATTTGAATAATCTAACTACTATTAGTTGCATCTCAGTGAGCTCTACAACTTGCAATTAATTGATATGAGCTGTTAGCTTAATAAAAAATATTATTTTTCATTGGACCTATATCAGATTCTAGCATATAATAAAAATTTATATTGTACTTATTCCCAAAATTTACTATTGTCCCAATATGGTAATAGTGCTAATCTTATCTGGATCATCAATTAATTACATATGAATGTTCAAATGTATTCTTTAAAACATATGAAAAGTTATTAAATATTTAATATTTAGATGAGCAAATAATGCTTCATTTTTATTTACTTTTATGTGCTAGACAAAAAGATCTAGCATATTATTATAATATTTTGTATTATTTCTAAATTTATGTTAATTTTGAATTGGCATGTATTATTTGTGAATCTTGAAATGCTATATGTTATTTTAGAACTAGTATTCAGTGAAAATAATAATAATAAAGTATAAAAATTAATAAATTAAATAAATAAATAAGTTAAATAGAATATACAAAGTACAAACTTTATATTAATCAATATAGAGTTATATACTTTATTTAATTAATATATTAATATATTTAAATCAACCAATCATATAAATATCTTATTAGATATAATCATTATCTTTTTACTTGAATAGGATATAAAACCAGTTATTAAATTTTGTTAAAGATACCTTTTAGATAAAGAATTATCCAGGTACAAGCACTACCTCATAGTCTTCAAACCAGTGTTGGCCAATTGCTTGTCATATCAAGTTTTTTAAAGATCATAATCATATAGTTGTTAAAATCATAAATCATATGATTAAAATCATATGATATATGATCGCTTGTCATATGATCGTTATGATTATAATTTTATTATGATATGATTAATAGTCATATGATCTATATATAGAACTTAAAGAAAACTTTACTTAAAAGAATATATAAAACAAGTTGTTCTCTCGTATTTCAACTTATAAAAATAGTTAACATAGCCACATGCGTTTATACATATAATAACACACTACTTAATATAGCATTACATAAAGATTATACTTACATATATTATACGTACAACTTATTATGAATGTATAGTGAAATTAAGCTATAATTAAACATATTAAATACCGAAAACTTCGAAATCTCTAAATTAATATAATGTATTTACTTTACTTTCTAACTTATTTTGATGTATTTCAATAAAATACCTTAATTTGGAGATACTTGATTAGTATAGCCAATATTATACATATACATATATATATTAGTATTATGATAAATTTTAGTAATAAATATATCATTTTCGCATGGTGAGAATATTCTGTTAGTATTTGTCAAATGATTTAACTTCATTTTTTTGCACTATATCTAAATCGGGAATAGAGTCAAAATATCATGCATGTATAGAACGTATAATCGATTAGTTAATAAAGTGGGAACAGTAAAATAGTAGTAGAATAGAACAAAAGACAAGAAATTAGAAATAAGAGTTATGTATTAAAGAAATAATTTAATTTTTAATAACCTTACTTCTCTTAATAAATATTCATTTTGCACAGCTATGTTTAAAGCTAATTTATATATACTTATTATTGCTCTTCTGATTTGGGCATAACACAGCCACTTGTATATGTATAAGTTAAAAGAAAATTAATACGTAATATTCTCACATTCTTGTATTACAATTTATATGTTAGCTTATACTTGCTCATTACCAGTTTATTAATATTTATACGTAGCACTTTAATTAGAATATATTAGTATTATTCTTGCATAATACAAGCCTAACAATAATTGACGTAATGATGACTTAAAATGGCATGCTATAATAGAATAAATAATTGTAATGGTCGTTCTGACAAGTTTTCCAAAAAAGTAAAGTAATTAAATAAAATAAAGTGAGAAAAAATAAACAATGCAAAAGTAAATACTTTTGTAGTCTTTTTTTATGATAATGCGATTAAAATTTTTTTGATTATAAAAGAGTAAATATTTTATTACAAAGATTAAACTTCATGAATTATGAAAAATAAAAAATCTCACGTATTTCGAAAATATTTTATATTAATTCCAAACCCCAACAATGCCACAAATGCACTTGCAGTTTGTAGCTGGTGTATAAAGAAATATGGCACTTTAGAAGCAACACGAGTTAGACCAGAATGTATTACTTCAAATCGAGCAAATTTATGTCGAAATCATTTATCAAAGTGTGCAAATTTTAAAGAATATGTAACCTCTGAAGAAGTGCAACGTATTTTAAATTTACCTGTTCCTGAAGATGATAAAAATAAAAAGAAAAGAAAAAATAAAGGTAAATTATTTAAATTACTGTATATAAAAAAAAATGTACTAATATTTATAAATAATAATTAGATAATAACTCAGATACGGATGATAGTTCTAGCAGTTCAAATTATGTTAGATCTTCTAATAATCAACAAGCTATAACAAACTATCTTCGTCAACCACTTACATATAATGATAAACTTCGATTTGAACAGCTTTTATTAAGAATGGTTGTATCAAATGGATTGTCTTTTAATTTTATTGAAAATGAAGATACGATTGCAGTATTTAAATTTGCTTTACCTGAATTTGAATTACCTACTCGAAAAAGATTAAGTGGATCCATTTTAAAAAAAACTGCAACTTCATTAAATCAGAATATAATAAAAGTAGCACAATCAAATACAGATGGTGTAACAGCTGTATTTGATGGATGGACGAATGTAAAGCAAGAACATATTTGGGGTGTCGTATTTGTTACATCTTCTGGCCAACCACTAGTATGGGGTGCATATAATATAAGTACTGAACGATCTAATACAGAAACTGTAATTAGATATATTGAAAATTTAATAAATGAAGCAAATGAATTAAATATATCAATTAAAGCACTTATCTCAGACTCAGCGGGAGAATATGCAGCAGCACGGTATATATAAGATTTAATTTTTTTAATTTATTTAATATTAATTATTATTATTATTAAAAATAATTTATAGACGCCAATTAAGACGAAAGTATACAAGCAAGGTGTTTTTACCTTGCATGGCCCATCAGATGAATTTGGTTGTTTCTGATATTTTTAAAGAATCAACATTATATAAACGTATATCTAAAGAAGCAATTAGAATTGTTAGTTATTTTCATAAATCTGCATACTTTATGAATATTTTACGGGATGAGCAAATGCGAATATCACAAACAGTTAGTTCTCTTATAAGTCCAGGAGATACTAGATGGAATTCGTATTATTTCTGTTTTCATTCAATTCTAAAATCTCAGGCTGCACTTAAAGTATATATTTATATTATTATATTATTTACATACATATATAATTAATATTAATATTAAATAAATAAACTATATATTATTCTATTTTAATTAGTGCCTTGCTGCTAAATTTAATCCTGAAAGAATTACTATTATACGTTCAAACGGAATACCAAGTTCTGCAGTTAATAAAAGTTCATTATCTTATAATAAAAAGCGAAAACTTCCTGATGACATCGCAGATATAATTAATGATTCTGAATTTTGGTCTACTCTATTTGAACTACAAAATATACTATATCCATTATGTGGATTTCTCAACAAATTGCAAAAGGATACAGCTCGTTTATACGAAGTGCTTCACTGTTTTGCATATACAACAAAAATTTTTAATCAACATCATAATCTTGAATTTAGATTAAAAATATTAGAAAGAATAGAAAATCGGTGGAAAGAATGGGAGCAGCCACTCCTTATTTTGTCTTTTGTATTGCATCCAGAGTATAAGCTATCAAAGTTTCAATTAGATGTACAGAATCTTACTTGGACACATATTGGCCAGTGGTTAAAATATTACTATGAGGCATGGTTTGAGTCCCGTTCACTTTCTATTCTATCAGAGTTAATTAAATATAAGCGTGGTGAAGATCCATATAATATAGATTCTTTTTATCAATTTAAAGGAAATTTGGTTGATTTTTGGGAATCAACAAGTGGCATTGGTCCTGAATTATCACGTGTAGCAATTCGAATCTATGGAATATGTGTTAATTCTGCTTCTGTAGAACGACTTTGGTCAAATATGGGATTTTTGCATACAACACGTCGAAGTCGATTGAAGGTTAATTTAAATTATTTTACTAAATTAATTTGTTTTATAATTAATTCTAATTTTATTAAATATATATAAAAAGCCAAAAAAAGTATTAGCAATGAGCCAACTTAGAAGTGATATATTGTATAGCCGTAAAGTTAGAGAAGCTCATAAATGTGAAAGAGAAGTTCGTCAATTACATGTTGCTAAACCTATAATTCTGAATGAACATATAGAATTAAAGAACAAGGATAATTGTAATATAAGTAGTGATGAGTACGAAGATGATGAAATAACTAATAAAGATATTGAAATAATTTATCAAGACGATGGTAAGAATTTTATTATTTCTATAAATTAATTTAGTACAATATAATTATAATACCGAATTATTTTAAAAATATAAAATAGAAAACGAAGAGGAAGAGGAAGAACAACAGTGGTATCAGTTGATTAACGAATGGATTGAATTAGAAAATTATGAAAACCAATTTGAAGATGAAGAAGATTATATTTTTTCTTCTTCGGAATGGGATCAAGATTTTAGTTTTGCTGGACGTACTGTACATCCTGCTGACGATGAAAATGCAAAATGGCCTTTAGATTCTTTGTGTATACTTGATTTAGAGCCTCCTTCATTTTTAGGCGATGATCAAATTTTTACAAATGCAAAATGAAATCAAATTATATATATATTTTTTCTATATTATTAACATATAAGTAAATTTATTTTTACTTTATTTTTTTACTTTAACAATAAAGTTTTATGTATATGCTATAATTTTTAAATACGTATAAGTTTATACATATTAGCTTTTAGATTATATGCAATACTTGTTGAAAAGTCTACTACGAATTATTATTTTACAGGAGTATATCTAAGTATTATACCTAAAATTATAATGTATGCTAGGTTAGTAATGCATAATTAGTCCAAGTAATTTAATCAATTAAACAATTCTAATGAAAATAATAAATTTTAATAATGACAACTCGTCAAAGTTCTTAAAGTATTGTAATAAATCTCAAATAAATGCAAATATATTAGCTAATAAACACATACAATATGGCGACTACATGTCAGATACTATTTATTAATTACGCATATTTTGCTTACAAGATTAGTCAACATGTTTAGAAACATATGTACTGATTAATAAAGATTAAAGTAAATTCGTACTATGAACTTGAAAAAAAAGTTATATGTATAACTCTAAGTATCACACACAGAATTATTCGATAGTATGCATATTATTTATTCTTAAAAATTAATGTAACGGCTAAAAAAAACAAACTAGTAATCTAAATTCTTAGCATTACTGCAAAAGCTTTTATTAGTTATCTATATAACTAAAAGTCATAGATCATATATATTTGTATGATCTATGACTAGTTATATAGATCATATTGGTCATATAATGTCATAGATCATATATACTTACAAATGACTAAATGATCTATAACTAGTCATATAGATCATATTGGTCATATAATGTCATAGTCCAACACTGCTTCAAACTGGAATACAACAATTAACCACAACTATTCATAGTAGATTGAAAGAGTTGGAAAATAACAACTGTGGAAGTTCTTATATATTGAGAATTAACTGGACCTAAACAGGTTTAGAACTTTGAACCAGACCTAAACCAAACCTATAATCATATTTGAGTCCAGTTTGGGTTCTGTACTTTAGGTTTTGGTCTGGGTTTGGGTCTGAAATTTTTAAAATTTATAGTGCATATTTGGGTTTGAGTCCAGGTTTGGTTGGACCAGACTAAACTGGACCCAGATTTCAGAGCTCTACATATAGCAAATAGCAGTAAAGTACAATAGTATTCTAATACTAGTTAAATGCAATTGTGTTTTACAAGTATTAGAACACTATTGTACTATAGTTATGAGTACTTTATGTTTAAATAACTGGATTATATAGTACTTATATTTGCTGGTTTTGTATACCAACTGTTGAATGGTATTTGAGATTTTAAATTTTTATATATGAGATACACACATAACAGTTTATTAAAAAAAGGCCCAAAAAATCAAATTAGCTGATATTTGGTTAGATATATATTATCTACTTGTGCTATATTATTATATTATATAAAACTTTGATACCAAATAGTAGATAACCAAAACAGCTCTATAAGACAATTATCAAACAAATCAATTCTTATATAAATTGTCTATTGAGGTTCTTGATCCTTTAATACAAGTAGTTCATTAATTAAATTTTGTGTATTTTTATGCTATTGGTAAGTAGTACTTTCACCTTTTGAACCTTATTATAAGATTCTTTTTGTGAATATATTGATCTAAAAAATCTGCAATTAACAATAAGTATATCTGTTTTGTTCTTTGTTGTATTTAGTTCTACAAAATTCAATTTTTTCTATAATATCTTTTGATAATTTACAATACTTTAGAGTATATAAATGTACATTAGATAGCAAAACATAATTATAATCTCTAGCAATGCTTATAACTCTTATTTCTATTAACAACTTGGAGTTTGTAAAATTAAGACCATGTATTTTTTAGGAATGTTGCTACTAGTATTGAATTAAATTAATTACTTGATTGCTATACTCAAATTTCTAGTATTTGATAATTTTATATTTGTCAAGTTTAAAGCATTTCTAGTATAAGATAAATTTAATTATTTTTGCATATTAATTGAGTTTTATTTCTGCATATTCCTGATAAAAAAGAATTACTAATATTAATTAACATATCGGTTGATTTTTGGAATACCCTAAAAATTTGGGGTTCAAATAATATATATAATGATCTGCATATATATATTATACTGTATGACATAATACATGAAATAGTGATTATCAACTGATTAAATCAGTTGATTTTTTTTTATTAGTCTTGTTAGTACCAGTGTTGTTACTAGCCTTAAGTCCAATAAAAAATCACTAGCCCTAGCCCTCATGTCCAATTGGACATATGGCTAATTGACAAATGGCTAATTAACTTTAGTTGTTGTCCACATGTCCAATTGACCAATTAGCCATATGTCCAATTGGACATAAAGGCTAGGGCTAATTGGACATATATATCTCGTTTAATAAATATTTTTATAATTAATAATATATATATATTTGTAATAAAAATACTTTGTACAGACTATTTAAAATATATAATTTTTATATAAACTTGTGAAAATAAGCTTTGAAAAAAGCACAAACTAT
>QKWP01000187.1:0-33366 GCA_003550325.1 Gigaspora rosea | reverse complement strand
GCATCGTGAGATCTAAACAAACTAAAAAGTTAAACTTTGTAAAGTTTAAATTTTTAAAAAATTTAAAAAACAACTTTTAATTTAAAATTAACTTCTCTTACTTTTTATTAAATTCGATTCTTTCTAAAAAAACTCATAGGTTTTAAGATAGGCTCATAGGTTTTACTATATTCTCTAGAAGAGACCACAAATTTGACATGTGATTTTGGGGTATGTTTTTTATTTACATCCAATCAACATGTGACTTTTTGCAGATCATTAAATATTTTGGGGACTAAATTCAGATCCAATTCCATAAATCGACTGATATGATTTGCAAATTCAGTTTTTCTTTGATATATAAAAGTATAATTTTTGCTATTTATTTGTTTTTTTATAAGATTATTATTTATTTTTTCATCTGCATCAAAATTTTTATAATATTTATTATGTGAAACCCCAAATATAGGTTGTTTAAATTCAAAAATTGAATGAAACTCTGTTGGAATAACTTTTCTAAGCAAAAAAAAATATACAAAAAAACTTGAATTGTAATTTAAATTAGACCAAATTAACAGACCAAATTAATAAACAAAAAACTTTAATGCATCTTTTAAAAGTATATATACCTGTGCTATTTTGATAATCTTAAATAGAAAGAAAAAACCAAAAAGTAAATACAATAAAGCACACTTTAATCAAACAAATTCTAAAAGTATAAAATTTACTATCTATCTCATTTTGGCAGTTTTTAGAGATAAATTCTAAAGAAAAAAATAAGTAAATATTATTTAAATCCTAATCAGGTAAACTCTAAAAGTAATATTTACTATATTGTTTTGATAGTTTTTTAAAAAAAAAGTCTAAAGAAAACAATTCAATAAGTAAAAACAAACTAAATTCTAACTGGGTAACTTTATTGCAAAGTATAGCTTAGTCGTTAAGCACCTGTTCCTCTATAAACAAGGTTAATAGTTCGAGTTCAGCTAGAGATAAATACTCTGTAACCAAAAATTGAAGCCTATAATCAAATGCAAAGCCCTGTGGCAAAGTTCATGTAAAGATATATGTTTGAATCAAATATAGCGAAGAGTGAGTACTGTACTACTATAGTAAGAAATGTAAAAAATGCCATTGATATTTGTGGAAAAGAATTGCTCTTGCCAATTATGGAATCACCTCTAGCACAATGATCAACATTGTACTCTACATTTAATTAAAGATTTGATAATGATACGTTTATGAGAATAAGAATATTTTGCAAGTTTGTATATTACAAATACTTGATATTTAGCATTAATTCTTAAAATTATGATTTCGATTTAAGTTGGTTCATTAATAACTTATACTTAATAATTGAAATACATACAAATTCTATTTTCTCACAAAACACTATTAAATTCTTATGAACAGCTATAATATTATATTGTTATTTAAAAAAAATTATCAGTTCTCAGTAATAATTAACTCATATAGTAAATTTACTATGATATTTAAATAAGAGTTCAATATTTTTTTTTCTTTTTTTTTGTAACATATATTAAAATATAAATACTTTGAACTATTATATTGATCTTTTTGGAACAATACATAAGTTTGTAATATATAAAAATATAACATAATATTGTATTCAAATTATGTCTTAAAATTATGCTATGACATTTAGTGTTAATAAGAACTTAGAGTAAATACCAATGCTAGATTAATATTATTCTATAGAAAACATATGTATAAAAAAAATATGCTATAAATATTTACTATTTTTACTTTGATTATAATAAAATTGAATTCTATCATATTAAAGTTTGCCTTTTATGCTACTATTAAAATAACATACACTTATATAATTATACTATAATAAAATATAAATATAATAAATTATTCATTTAAAATTAAACTGATGTATGTATGGTATATATTTAAATAAAACAAATAATAATGAAAAATAATTCGCATAGTGGTTGATATAAATTCATATGAATATAGAAAAAAATACTCACATTAAGTGAAAACAAAAATTTGAATATAAATGTCATTATCATATGCGAACAAAAAATATGACTAAAGGAATGCACAATTCTAATAAACAAAATAAAAGAAAAACAAATTTAGATGAACAAGACTCGAAAATATATGTAGATTTTGTATGTCCTTTACAATATAACTTATCTTGGGAAAATACGTTACATTCTTTAAATAAAAGGTCTTTAGCAACACTAAATTTTTCTTGGGATTGGATATGTTTCTATTGCTTAGTAGTACTTCTTACTAGTGAATTATCTAAATTTTGCTATAATAACAGGAGATGAATTATTCCATTATTACCTTTATATCCTACAGAAATTAGTAATATTTTTATAACTCAAATATTAGCATTCTTTTATGGAAACTCATTACACTTTTTTTGTTTACCTCTATTGGTGTACAAGGTAAATTTATACAATATCCAATGCTATCTTCTGTTTGCATCACTGGATGAACTTATCATCGAGTTTTACTAGTGAATACATCGATACATTGGTATCTTTATGATGAGCAAGAAAGATAACTTTCAGCACAAGGTTTTAGAGTCCCTATTAAATAGATATTATCTGTACAAAAC
Organism: Gigaspora rosea; assembly: GCA_003550325.1. Classification (NCBI taxonomy): domain Eukaryota; kingdom Fungi; phylum Glomeromycota; class Glomeromycetes; order Diversisporales; family Gigasporaceae; genus Gigaspora; species Gigaspora rosea. The sequence continues at coordinate 30,785 of QKWP01000187.1, read as the reverse complement.
ATGTTAACTCAAGTTAATCCTTACTTATATTCGCTGTGGATGCTCAAAAATAATTCCTCAAATACTGCATTTATAGAACTATAAGAAAATACCTCAACAGGAGAAGTTGCTACCATAATGCATGCAAATAATATTATTAATATTCAACTATAGAGTATTATTATTTGGTGTTATTCAGAAATTGCTTCTAAGTTTATAAATATTTTAAGTTCATAATATAAGCTACTTCAATATCCATTACTTTTTCCTCATAGAACATTTGTTGGTATCCTAACAATTGTTACAACTTCTTACATATTGTTGCATTTATTATGTGAAGAAATATTCTCCATATTAGGGAAGTTACCTCTGAATATTCGGTTAACATGTATTCTCAAGTTGAAGAACATTTAAATTATATTTTAAAAAAGAAAAAACATATTTATAAAGAAAATTTTATCAAAAACAAACTGCCATTCAAGAGAACTTTTAAAATGAAGTTGAAGTTGAAGGCAATCTAAGTCTTCCTGCTTCTTTTTTAAACTCAAAGAAATGGTGTTCAGTTCAGTGTTTAAAATTGGATTGCAGAGTCTGCAAACTACACCAAATTTTAAATTTTCGCAACCAAAATCTGAAGTGCATGTGCAAATTCTGCACATAAATTTGCAAATTTTACTTATAAATTTTGATTAAATGCTTATACGCGCAACTAAATTTTTATAAATTTTTAATAATCCACAACTATTTTTTTTATTTAGTTGCAGCCCGCAACTAATTTAAAAATTGAATTTCAGATACTAGCTCAGTTCATATAGCAAACGCGCTTGCTCTGGCATGCTGCAAAGGAAAACCAAGTTTTTTTATAACCATGACAACTAATCCGAACTAGAAAGAAATTCAATTATGCTTCGACCTTGGCAAAACGTGTCAGAATTGCCAATGATTGTTGTACATGTATTTCACTCACATCTTGGAAAATTAAAAGATTTGCTATATAAATATTTTGGAAGAATTGCTTACTTAGTGGATAGGATTGAATTTCAGAAGTGAGAACTTCCCCATGCTTATATTATTATGCATATTAAGGGCAGTGACAGATATTACGTAATATCCTAGGGGGGGTACCTGAAAAAAATATATTATATATATATTTTCATATATGATCATATATGACGTGGGGGGAGGGGGTAACCCCCTGATAAAATGATATTATGTAATATATGTCAGCGCCCTAATCCCGAACTTCCAGTTGACCAAATTGACAAGATAATATTTGCTGAACTCCCTTGTGAAAACCTTAATTAAGAGAATTGGTCAAAAAGTTTATGATTTATAAACAACAATATACACTAAGATGTCTTTGCAATGGGGTCTGTATATATGGGTACCTAAACCTATTAACAAAAATATGTATATAGATGAAAAAGGATATGTACAATACAGGCGCAGAACAAATAAAGATGTGTGGTTTGTATCTTACAATCTAATGCTTATTTTAAAATTAGAATGTCATATAAATTTTGAAATCACATCCTCTGTTCATTTATTCATGTATTTATATAAGTAACTTTTCAAAGGTCCTGATTATACCAAATATACTATTAATAATATGTGTAATATAGAAACAGATCAAACTAAGAATACAAAAGATCAATTAACAATAAAGCGTCAACCTGTTAATGAATTTAAAGATTATATTAAGAGAAGGTATTTATCGGCACCTGAAGCAGTATAAAGGATATTTAGATATAGAATAACAACAATAGATCCACCTGTACAAACACTTTCCTTTCACTTATCTGAAACCAATATTCTCAATATTCGTGCTCACAAAGTATATCATCCTCTTCATTACTTCTAACTTAATATCTACTTCACCCGCTGGATCCACTCTTTAATAATCTTAAATATGCAGAATATTATAAACAGTTTATATTATACCTCTTTAAACCAGATGATTTTAAGAATGGAGATTTTCTAGAGCAAAAATGATCTGAAATACCTAGATAAATAGTACAAAAACATACAACTGATAAAATTACCAGATTAGTCTTGATACCTTCAGGAACTGGAGAACTTTTCTATTTTAGATGTATTCTTATGCATCAACTATTTAGAGTATAGAAAGACCTTAAAATTATTAATAGAATTACTTATAATACATATCAGGAATTTGTCCATGAAATGGGTTTAATTTCCATAGATAATGAAGATATATTTACAATAAAAGAAGTAATAGAAAACTTTATACACTGACAAAATTATGCTTTTATTTGTACAACTGATTCTTGATGATAACCCTGCATGTAATATGTGGCAAAAATTTAATAATGAACTCTCTGCAAACATTCGAGAACAGTTTCACTATAACAATCAGCTTGCTAACAATATCACCCTTAAAAAGATTGCTTATATAGTTACAAAACATAGATGATGTATATAAGATTTTGGACTTTCAGAACCACAAATTTTTAACAAAAAGAGATACATAATATAAATTAAAGAATATTTTATTATTGGAGTTATCTATATATCGCACAGTGCGATACTCTTATTTATTGCCCAACCAATCAAATTTCAGAATCAGGTGTTAACATAAAAAAATCAAAAAACTTAAATCAAAATTTTGCATAGGAAACAGCCCTTTATGTTCTAACAAAAAAAATTCCTTGCAAAATTTTGATATAAACTATGCATCACTTTAACCCAAGTCCGAACTTACCCTAACCCTAATTAAAATGAAATTAAGTGGTTTGTTTTTTTTATTGTTTTGATCTCACATTACACCTGTCCTTATAGAGTGCGATATATAATTGCATCGCATAGCGCGATACATACATTTTTTCTTTATTATTTGGCTTTTAATTTTAGATTTAACAAAAAAAATAAAATTTGTTAAAAAAATATATTTAACATATGTAAAAATTAGAAATTAAATAATAAAAAGTTCTTTAATTTGATAAAAATTTTAAAAATATAAATTTTTGATCTCCTAAATATATTTACTTATAGTTTATAATTGATTTATGGGTCTACTAAAATGCACCTATAGTGTTCTACACTATGTTACATGAAACTATTAGAATAGCCAATCAAAATTTAAAATCAGATATAACATAAAATTTTAGTTTTTTGTTTATTTTTTAAAAATACATTCATATCTCTAAAGTTTGCTTATAAAACCACCTTTGAGCTCTAATAAAAAAAATCCTTGCTAAATTTTGGTATAAATTATATCTCCTGCCCCATCCTAGGTTTTGCCCTAACCCTAAGGTAATGAAAATTTAATTTTTGTTTTATAAAAATTTAATTTTTTGTTTTTATTATACTGATTTGCAAATCTAATTTACCTATAGTATAAAACACCATAGACAATTTTATATTATCTGTTGATTTACATAATAAAATTTGGACTTTACTATATAGTAACTATTTGCAATTACTAAAAAACTCTTTTATCCAAAAATAAGCTATTTCTGATTTTGATTTTTTATTTGTATAATGTAAAATATAAAATTATATTAATAAAAAATACTTGAAAGCTATAAAAATTTCAAAATATAAGTAAAATAATATATAGAGAAACTTTACTTTGTGTATAGTAAATGATTTATTTATAAAAATCAAAGTTTTATATATAGCAATGATTGCAATCAATTAAAAAATTATTTGATATAGTTACTAATTATTTTTATTTACTATTAATGTGGTTATATCAAGGTTTTTTAATATAGTTACATCTTTTGGACAATCTCTTGTATCAAATTTTTCTACAAAAAATTCGACCTATAAAAACTTTAAAGTTAGTATATTTGTATATAACAAAGGCTTTATTTAGAAGTATCTTGAATAAAAGGTTTAAATCAGTGTTTAAAATTGGATTTTAAAATTTTATATGGAATACATTTAATATTTTAATAAAAACTGCAGAATTAATGTATCAACTTGTGCATTACATTTTTATTAAATCATATTGTTACAGTAGAAAGGCCTTCTTTTACTCCTTACTATAACAACTACACGGCTACAGGAATCCTTTATCAGTTTATAGCGGTGTCCAAGAGGTAGGTATAGTTCCTTAGTCTGTAAGAAATTATACTCTTCTCTAAGGGCAGTTCGGTATGGTATTCAATGAGGAATTACCAATTTTACTATTACTTGATAATAAACTTGGTGTTATTGAAATAAATAGTTTCTTTATTAATAATCTAAGATAGGGCTATCTTTAGGTTTCTGTTCCTAAGAAATCCCAGTACGAGATGTATAATAAATATAAAGAGAAGTGGGGTGTCTTGGTCTAGTTTGACTAAGGGAAATTCTGTGTCTTTAAATACATTTTAGAATAAGCGTTATAAGCGTTAATTTACAATGATAAATACTATAATCTACAAGAGCAACATAAGTGTTATAAATGGTATAATGTTATAAGCGGTATAAGCGCTATAAGCATCATAAGTGGTATAAGCGGTATAAGCGCTATAAGCATCATAAGCGTTATAAGTGGTATAAGCGCTATAAGCGTTATAAGCGGTATTAACTATTCTAAGTATCTAACTTCTCAAGATAATAATATAATACAATATAACAATGAAATATAATAATAAAAAAATGAAATAATAAAATAATAAGATAATATAATAAACTATCATTCTATAACAATATATATGCAGAAAATTTGTTTAATATGCGGAAATAAAATAGTTTATTTGCGCAATTTTACCACTACCAATTTTGATTACAATCCTGTTACCTGGAATTCGAATACAGTAAAGATCAAATCCAGAATTATGTATATACAGTATGTATAGCCACAATTCGAAATTGTAACATTAGAAGATTCGAATTTCCCAATAGTTTACCCATTTGTAAATAGATCTTTTCTTTATTTAGTAGATATCTTTCATTTCTATTTTGTATAATTCATTAAATACTAGTCGAAATCTGTGTAAACTTTATGATTGACATAAAATCAATCTCTTTTATAAAATCTTAACATGTTAGCACGTATGCGTATTAAGAGGCACAGATTATAAACATTCTTAATAGCATGTTAATATATTAAACAACATGTTAACATGCCAAACAATATTATTATGTAGCATATTAAATTAACATTAATATAAACGAATGAATTTGACTTCAATAAAGAGATACAACATTAGAAAAGTTCATTCCGATTTTACTTAAAAAAATAAAAGAAGTAAGCTAGTGTAGAGCTGAAGAGACCTTTATTCAAGTAAATCATAAATTTATCTTCCATAACTATTAGAGTTAAACCGGTTAAACGTATATGCTCTTCCATTTTAATAGTTACAGTATGTATATATCTACGTATATACATAACTGACAAAGCCCAGAGAATATTAAATACAATAAGACAATAATAAATAGTTTATTTCAAGTAAACATTGTGATTAGCATACATTTCCTATTTGACTTTAGCATAATAGACTCAATAAATTTTTTAATAAATGCCCACAGATTTACCTAATATTAAACCTGCGGGACAAAAAAAAATCTTTAATATGTGGAAATTCTGCAGAACTTTTTTTCATATTTGCGGAATCCACATATTCTTAAAAAAAATTGCAGATTAATTTTTTGGTCTGCGCTCCGCAGATTCCGCAAGTTAATTTTAAATAATAAATGATATGTGAAATATTTTAGAGGAAAACCTGATATGAAATTTCTTTCTAGAAGGTTCTTTTAGCCGCAAAATTCTCTATAGGGTTTTTTATATTTTTAATCTTTTTATATATAATACTTAGATGAATATAGAGTAGAGACTTATTCATTTAGTATATTATATAATTTTTACAATCTAGTACAGGTTTTATAGTATACTTTGCAGTTCTGTCATTGCTTTTTCATTTGTTATTCTATCTTTGTCTTTCCTTGTTTTTCTTTTTTATGTATTTTTGTCATTCGTTTAAGTTCAAGATATTTTTTCTTTTTTATTTTTCCTTTGCTTTTTGTTCATTTGTTTATTTTTTTTAGGATAAGATTATTCTATCTGGTTGCTTAGATAGGAAAAATTTAAAAGAGTTGTTCTTTGACAGGGCTGACAAAGTTCCTTAATTCAGTAGATTTTATATCTATAAGAGTTAGTGTAACAGGTCATATCTGGGCATGGTCTTCGCAGCTGAATAATATTGGACTTACTATCAGAGGCAATAAATAAAATTCATGTGCACAATTTTTTTTGTATGCATAATTTTTTAAATTGGATGTGCACATGTGCACAAAAACTTTTCTTAATTAACATATAGGTTGTATACAATTTTTATACAAATTTTAGAAAGTGTGCACAAAAATTTTTCCAATGTGCACATGTGCACAAAAATTTTTTTCCAGATTTTATACACTGATCAGAAAGTTTTAACATATATATAGCTATGGTTTTATATATAAACTTATTAATAAAATACTAGCGAGGCTATCAAAGATTAAATATATATATATATAGAGCTATTTTTTATACCCAAATAGGACCTCGAAATATACATAGATAGGTCAAATATGAGTTTGCTTATTTTGAGGTTTTTTATACAGATCTTTTTCTTTATAGAAATTTTTTGCTTATTTTTGAAGTTTTTCTGCAAATCTTTCCTTTTTAAGTAATCCTATAATTAACCTGACCTATCTATGTATATTTTGGGTTCTCCCAAATTTATTATTTGTACCCCCTTTCAGATTTAACTTTTTTTAAACTTTGAGCAAAGATATCTTAATAATGACCAGGCCAAATCTATCAAGCCTTTTTCTTTTAAATTCGATAGGTTTGTAAAATTCAAACAAAAAAAAGTTCATCGAATTTGGCTTAGTAGTTGCAGAGATCTTTGCTCAACATTTGAAAAAATCAAAACATCTATCAAAACAAACTATACAAGATTTTCTTTCAACTTTGCACGAAGATATTTTAGTAACTACTGGGCCAAATTCAATGAACTTTTTTTTGTTTGAATTGTATGAATTTATAGAATTCAAATAAAAAAAATTTATTAAGTTTGACTTAATAGTTACTGGGTTATCTTCGCTCAAAGTTTTAAAAAATTTTAAATGTATATCAAAACAAAATCTGTGCCAAAATTTTTTTTAAAATTTGAATAAAAATATTTTAGCAACTATTAAACCAAATTCAATAAACTTTTTTTTATTTAAATTTAATAAATCTATAAAATTCAAATAAAAAAAGTTTATTAAATTTGGTTTGATGGTTGCTAAAATATTTTCACTCAAAATTTAGAAAATTTTTGGCACAGCTTTTGTTTTGATATATGGTTTGAATTTTTTTAAAACTTTGAGCGAAGATAACCCAATAACAATCAAGTCAAATTTAATAAATTTTTTTATTTGAATTCTATAAATTCATACAATTCAAACAAAAAAAGTTTATTGAATTTAGTTGGATGGTTCTAAGATATTTTCACTCAAAGTTTGAAAAAAATTTGGTGCAGCTTTTGTTTTAATATACATTTTGAATTTTGTTAAAACTTTAAGTGAAGATAACCTAGTAACTATTAAGTCAAATTTAATAATTTTTTATTTGAATTCTATAAATTTATACGATTCAAACAAAAAAAAGTTCATTAAATTTGGTTGGATGTTTGCTAAGGTATTTTCATCCAAATTTTAAAAAAAATTTTGGCGCAGCTTTTGTTTTGATATATGTTTTGAAATTTTTTAAAACTTTGAGTGAAGATAACCCAGTAACTATTAAGTCAAATTTTATAAACTTTTTTTTATTTGAATTCTATAAATTCATACAATTCAAACAAAAAAACATTCATTGAATTTGGCCTAGTAGTTACTAAAATATCTTTGCTCAAAGTTGAAAGAAAATCTTGTATAGTTTGTTTTGATAGACATTTTGATTTTTTTTCAAACTTTGAGCAAAGATATCTAGATATCTCTGCAACCAGGGATGGTAAATGACTTTAAATGACCCAAATGACTCAAATGACAATGACCAGTCATTGGTCATTTCACGGCCCAAATGACTTAAGAAGGTCATTTAACTCTGGTTAATCAATTATCTAATACTTTTAGCCAATCAAAATTGATTATTGTTCTTCGTAAAATAAAACGTTGTTAGATGCTATTTAATAAAAATTATTAATATTATACATGATAAATAACCAAATCATTTGATCCATTTGTATTTTGGCTAAATGACTAGGTCATTTCCAGACCAGTTGTAAAACGACATTCTAATCGAATCATTAGATCAGGTATGATGTGATTAAAGAAAAAAAACACTAGACAAAAAAATAATGTATTTACTTTTTTTAAAGAAATAAAAAAAAAGTTCATGAATAATAATTTACCAATTGTAAAATGATATAAATTATTTTTGAATTTACAAATGGAATGTTAATTAATAATCGATGTGAATTGAGAAATGATGCGAACATATGTAACGTGATCGGTAGGATGTCAATCTATGCAAAATGACCTAATGACCAAATGACCCTGGTCATTTGGAAATGACCATAGTCATTTGGTCACGAGTCATTTCCAAATGACCCAAAATTTGAATGACCTCAAATGAGCGGTCATTTTGAGGTCATTTGAGGTCATTTGAAAAATTGTCAAATGACCAGGTCATTTACCATCCCTGTCTGCAACTACTAAGCCAAACTCGATGAACTTTTTTTTGTTTGATTCTACAAACCTATAGAATTTAAAAGAATAAGGTTTGTTGGATTTGGTCTGGTCATTATTAAGATATCTTGCTCAAAATTTAAAAAAAAGTTAAATCTGCAGGAGGTATGAATATTAAATTTGAGGGGTATAAAAAATAGTTCCCTATATATATAATTACATCTTTTTATAGTTATCTAAGTTTTATTTCCAAACTAGTAACTATAATGAGGTCTGACTATACTATTAAAAAATATAAAATACTTAATAGTAAATAACTTTTGATCTAGTGGTTCCAATTTGGATAAAATAACTATGGTCCAGTGCATAAAGATTTGTACCTCAAAAAGTTTCATAATTTTAACTCTTAGTAAAAGTTTTTATATTTTTTATTAATTATTAAAAATTTTTTAATATCAAATATAATAGGTTTTAATCTAACTTATTATATTATTTTTATTGTTTTAACATTGTTTTATTTTAATAATTTTTGCATATACAATTTGCTGTATTCAAAAAAAAATTGAAAATTTTTTTTTTAAAAAAAAATATTTTAAATATATTCACAACCAATATGCAGTTCTATGAGCTTGTACTATGCAAGTGCATTTGATGTGCATATGATAAAGATATAATTAAAATTTGAGCAAAATTGAATCACTAGTTGTGAAGAAATTAAGCTTTAAAGAGAGATAATTTGATTTTTTTTACTATATACACATATATATAAATTACTATAGATTACTATAGTAAATTATATAGTAAATATTGTTAAAAAAAGTTACTATTTATAAATTTTTTTATTTTATTAATAAAATAATCAAACTAATTTTATTTTATTAATCCGGTAATCTNTAATTTTAACTCTTAGTAAAAGTTTTTATATTTTTTATTAATTATTAAAAATTTTTTAATATCAAATATAATAGGTTTTAATCTAACTTATTATATTTTATTAATCCGGTAATCTGATAAGTATATTAAATTAAAAAAAATCAAAAGTTAATTTGTACAAAAAATATTTGAATCAGAGCTATTTGAGGTACAAATCTTTTTGCACCGGACTATATTAGAGTATTTAACTCAATGAAACAATTCTAAAGTATCATCCAAATCTAATTATAAAATGCTAAGATTATTAAGGATTTTTTACTTAGATATTTAAATATAATCAATTCTTAAATATGTGAAGTAATACAAAATCTTAGCTATCTTTAGGAGCTTGTGCTTGGATTTTAAGGATCTTGGGCTCATTAGAATTGTATCATAGTATCATAGAGACTAACATTCGGTAGTTGTTTTATCCATTGCATCAAAAGTTATTTTTTTTTATTAATGGTTTGGATTTACTGTTTTGTACTAAATTTAGTACATTTTGCAAAATGCATAAAAAATCCAAAAAATTAAAAAATTCAATTTTTTTTATATACAAAAATCTGATAAATCTTCAAAAATTGTTTAGCAAAATTTTTTTTTATATTAATAATAAAATTATTAAGAAAAAAATTTTTTAATAACCTTAATTTTTGTGTAACAATGCCCATACTAAGTTAAGTACATTTTCGTCTGTATTTTTATAATAAAATTACTAGTAATTTTCAAATTGTGGCTTAGCACAAAAAATTTTTTCTAAAAAAAAGAACTTTTTAGAAAAAAATCATATAAAATCAAAAATAAGACTTAAAGTTATCAAACTTTTTAGACATAATGCTCCATATCTAACAAATTATAAAGAGTTATTAAAATCATAATTAATAATTAAAATTAGCAGATAATCAGGTTTAAAATGTGTCATAATTTAGTACTTTGTACTAAATTTAGACGGGTAAATCCTATCCATTAATATAAAGGTGACCACTTAGGTACCCTAGCACTTTATTGGTACAAGCAGGTTGGCCCGGTCAGTATGACTGTGCCACATATTACATTTGTAAACGAGAGTACAACTAGCCACATGTACAGCTTTCGGTTGTCTAATTTAAGTAGTCCGGCCGAAGGTTCTACACTAGATGCCATATCTGCAACCCAACTAAGGGATTGCCTATTTAAACACTCTGGCTTCTACCCATGTTCTATGTTCCTTCCAATATACCCTTTCACAGAGTAATTTGCTGTTAAAAGTACCTGAGGCTTTAGCCAAACACCTATTGGAGGGCATTTGCCCCTGCAGTAAACCTGGTAGAGCGATACCTGTCCCCCACAGGTATTCACCTACACTTTTGGTAACTTACACATTTACCGAGGCAAACAACTTGCAGTCAGGAGAGTCCCCTGCAACCGCTATCATTACCTACTATTGCCCTTGTAAGGTTCACTCCAACCCCGGTACCCACCATCATTTTCCTCCGGTCCTTCACCGGTATATCCCAGACTTCCAATCCAGTTGGCCCGGAAGGGTTGATCTACCCGGCATTAGGTGCCATTATGGTTTTTCTCCCCTTGGTCCCCAATTCCTTAACATGGGTCCTTTTCCTCCGGTGCGACTCTGGCGGCCAGGTTGGTAGACCTTGTCCCCAAGGACAATGTCCGGTTCTCTGGTTTTGGTCCAAATTCCAATTTTGGTGGCACTGTCAAAGATCAGAGCTATCTTCTTACTCGGGACTTGCCAAATGGGTTTCTGTTTCTCCGGTTCCTTGGATTTGTTTGTGTAATGAGACACAACTTCGCCCGAAAGCTCCCATTCAAGATGGTAACCAAGGACTACAGGTGATGTACCCAACCGATCGACAAGAAACAGTTACCGAAACACAGATCTATTTTTTCAAAAGCGTCGCCAGTGGGATTCGAACTCAAGACCTGCCACTTGGGGGGTGACAACTTACCAACTTCCCTAAGTCGCCACACCCACTGCATCAAAAGTTATTTACTATAAACCTTTAAGAATTTTTAATAAAAAATTTTAAATAAACATGTATATAAACATTGGCCAATCAGATTTTATAACTATATTTAGTCAAAATTAGTAATTATAACAAGGGTTTATTAATTAAATTGATAAAAAATCAAATTTTTTTGGTGATAGTAATTATAAGTGATTTGAGACTATAATGAGGTTTTTTACTATATTTAAGTCTATTGCACAATATTGGATGCTTATATAGAGATGTGACTATATAGAGTGTGTCTATAGAAAGGTAAACTGTAATTTAATAAAATTTTTAATAAAATTATAATTAGTTTTTTTGTTCAAAAATATTTAATTTGTTAAAAATAATTTTTTATGGTTATATATAGCTTTATTAACAATTTAAAAATATATTAATTTGTTAAAAATAAAGTTTTTATAGTTATACAGTGTGCGAATCCTTTAATCAGCAACTATAATACACATCTTTAAAAGCTTATAAATAAATCAAATCTCTTCATAGAATAATAAAATCAAACCTAAAGAACAAAGTTATGAAGCTAATTTTTTAAATTACTTAGTATTTAATAGAGTTATTTCTTGTTAAAGTTAACCTAATTTATTAATTAAATTAAAAATTTGGCCGCTTTAATTTTGCCCAGAACTACTAATAATATTCTTAATTCTGCCCAAAATTATTAAATAAAAATATACTATATTTAAATTTAATATTAAAAATTCTAATTCCTCTCTCATTTTCTTTTCTTTCTCTTTTTTTTTCTTTTTTTCTTTTTCTCTCTTTCTTTCTTTTCTCTCTCTCTCTCTCTCTCTCTCTCTTTTTCTCTCTCTTATATATATTTCTAATTTAATATATACTTATATTAACCAATTATATTATGTTATTTTTGTGTAACATGGCTCCAAATTTGGGCGCTATATTTATGACTTGTTGATTTAAGGGTTCGTGCATGTATATAGCTTTATTTCCAATTTAAAATCCTAAAAAAAATAATTATTTTTATTTTTAGATTAAATATATATTTATACTTTACTAGTTATATATAAATTTACAAATTTGCTACATCTTCTTTACTATAACGTTACTATAACAGTTTTTAGATAAAACTATAAAAATAAATTGCTTTAGAATTTAGTAAATTAAATTAATGAACTTTTTATTAGATAGATTTATTAATTGTAAAAAAAAAATCTAATTTTAATTTGTTAATTTTTTTTTTTTTGCTAAAAGTTTCATGTTTCTGATTGGAACACCTTTTATTTAATATTTAAAGTTTTCTTATATATCATTAAAATTTAAATATTAGAATTAACAGTTAAGAAATAACTATAATTTATTATAACAAAAGCTAAAAAAGGCAATTTTATTTTGATATATCATTGACAATCGAGTTTCACCCTATTGAATATATAAGGCACAATAGAAATCAATCTAAAAATTAAGTTGCACATATAGCATTGTGGGTTAACTTTTAGATTTTTAAACAAATTTAATTCTAATAAAACATTCATAAGTATAAAATTAGTAGACAAACTTACAAATTTTATTACTTTACTTAACATAATTGTTTGCGTACTACTTAATATTGTAACGACGTTTTAAATATTTAAATTAGAAACACGGGCACGTTCGTACGTGCTTACTTACGCATTAAGCGTAGATACGTACGAACATATATACATATCTGATATTACGTACGTACGTACAGTACGTACGAACGTAAGTACTGAACAATAAATTAAGTTGAGATCATGTGAATGTGCGACAGCTATTGGTAACACAGTTTATTATTTAATTGGTTAAAATTTGAAACGTTTGTACTACTGAAATCCAGAAAGGTTTTTTGTGTTCCTGTAAAAATTTTTTCCAACTGTTTTGAAAAGCATCGTACGTACGTACGTCTGTTAATGTTGAGCACATACGCCATACAGTTCGAGTAAGGACCGAGTAAGGGGAGGCTTCTCTAGTTTTAGAATAAAGCGGTGGAAAATGTAAAAATAGCAAATTCATCCTACTAAGTCAACCCGTAGTTTTTTTTTTAAAACCCAGAATTACACTAAAAAAATAAACTTAGTACGGACGTTACGGACGTACTTCCATAACGTCCGTACAGTAACTGATGGGCAAAAATTTTTTTATTACGAGTGGAAACCTTATTAAATTGTAATCAGATATCATACAAAATTCACTCCAAGTTTCAGCCTTTGTTGTAGAAAGTCTTTTTTTTTTAATGATTGAGGCGGCCTTTTCTTTTTGTATTATTAAAAAGTTATAAAACGAAACAATATATGATATATTAAATATATATATATATACAGTATACAGTATTACTGTTACGTATTAAATAAAAAATAATAAATTAAGGTTATAATTAAGAAAGATTAGCATAAAGGCGCATTTTTGCATTCTTGCATGAGTGTTAACCTTTTTTTTAGTGGTCAATACATTGTATAGCAAAGAAAAGTTAACTCACGTTTTTTGACTTACGATTTTGCATAATTTAAAAGATTCCAGATGTTTCCAAAAGACAACCATTAATAAATAGATTATTCTTTACTAACCTAAAATTTTACAAAAATTTATAAGACATTTATAAGACATTTATAGGAATAAAAGTAAAATCTTTTGTTAATTAATCACGTGAAAATTATGAAAAAAATGAAACTAATCAATATTTTTTAATTTGTTTCATATTTACTGAAATGGAAAATTTACAGTTAAATATGTTTTTCGATTGTTCACAAGATATGTAACCTATCAGTTATGATAATCATTTATCATTATCAAATTTGTAAGTTATGTAGTACATATGCATGCACTAATAGATCTACATTGTAGCATATACATTATATTTGTTATAATATTGTAATACATTGAAAAAAAATAGTAAAAAAACAAAAAACCATTTTCTTGTTAACTTGGTTTAAGTAACGAAAGAAATTAACTTTTTTTATTTAAAAAGTTAATAAAATAAGCACGTTTAGTTAATAATGGTAATATAAAGTTGGCGAAATGGCGGTAATTTTTTTTTAAAAAAAAATCTTTTGAGTTTTTTCTTTTATAAATATCTTTTATTTGCTTATAAATTAAAACAAAAGTTCAGAAGTTTAGTATTTTCGATACATATAAAACGAAAACTTTATTTGACGTAGCTAAAGAGGAAATCAAAATCGATGAATATTTTGTGACTTTTATATATATATAGAAATAGTAGAAATCAGATATAGATAATATTGATATAAGTTGTAATGATATTCTGATATTCTCATATGATATAAAGATAAAATCGAATCAGCAGCAAATAGAAAAAATTTTTTTTAAACAAAAGAAAATCCAAATTTTTATTGGTCAATTTGTTTGTTTATTTATAAAATTAATAAAATCCCATTGTTACCGTTATGTACATGAATAAGTTATGGCCGATAGCCTTACGGTCGTTTACGCCCGAATTATGCGAATTAGATGTCATCTTATCTGCATATAACATAATATGGATGAATTGTATGTAACCTATGGTTACGTAAATTACACAATGTGTATGATTTCCCCTGTTTGACTTTTTGACATTTTTTACATTTTTTAATATCATATCGGGTTTTATACCTTGAACTACCAAATGGGTATATTACTCCTTTGTGTTCGGCTCTATTAAGTTATTGTCCAACCAATAAAAGTTTTAAAAAAAATTATTCTTTTGGAAGTTTTTAAATGATTTTCTATAAATTCTATAAATTCTATAAATTCTATAAATTCCAAATTTTTTTTTTCTTTACATGTATGTTTATGGTAATGTAATGGTTAATCTGGATCTGGTTCACTTACATTTTGTTTCTTCTATTCGACGCTTGTTTCACTAAATTACGCTTATTATGCATACAGTACGTAATTATAATAACTGATAAAAATAATATTATACGTAGTTATATTAAAACTATATTATAATTATTAAAATTATATATTACGTATAATTATTATTAATAATATAATAATATAATTATATTACGTATAATTAATATTATAATTATATTGTATTTTTCATAATTATATATATTTGATTCTATTTTCAATTATTTTGTTTCAGGGTTCATACTTGATTTTCTGTGAAATACTTCCGTTGACTTAAATTCTGAAGTCGATGTAAGTTAAATTAAATCACAGCTAATCAGTATTTGGTTTCGTGAGTTTTTTTTTCTGTATAAAATTCCATTTTCTCTTTTTAAAACTTTGGCGCCGGATTCGCCATTAATTTTTTGAAAGAAAAAAAAATCCTCTCTCGCTTTTTTTTTATTTCATATACTATTTTTTTTTACATTTATATAATTTTTCATCGCATCGATCGCATGAGAATTTAATGAAAACTTTTAATTTACCGAGAGCTCTTTTACCGACGGATACTGTACCGATAGCAACCCCTCCGTCGTTGGATAATGCAAGGGTTCCTGGATCTAATTTAGTTATACCCATTGGTATGGGTATACTATTTCTAAGTGGTCTTTGTACATTATATGTGATCTTTAGAACAGTGTCTCGATGGAAAACTACTCAAAGATCTTTACCAATGGCGTTGAGAGTGCCTTTTTATATTGCTATGTCAGGTAACGTTATATTAGGGTGTGTATTCTTTTGATCTTTTATCTTTTTTTTAAATAGAAATAAACCTAATCTTCTTCATCATTATTATTTTAATATCTATTAGATTTTTTTTTATTCTGTATACACGTTTTAAACCTGGTAAGTTATTTTAATACATTTTTTATTTAAAAGATTTTTTTATTAAGATTTTTTTATTAAATTACATTAATTACATTTTTAATATCAATAGGGATTTCCATTATTTCAAGGTAGACCATGGCCAAATGATGATTGTCGATTGATCGGAGGCATAACATTCTTTTTA
Organism: Gigaspora rosea; assembly: GCA_003550325.1. Taxonomy (NCBI): domain Eukaryota; kingdom Fungi; phylum Glomeromycota; class Glomeromycetes; order Diversisporales; family Gigasporaceae; genus Gigaspora; species Gigaspora rosea. The sequence goes on along the minus strand of QKWP01000187.1, from coordinate 14,402 downwards.
GTATCATGTAATATGCTCCTTGTAGGATCATTAGCAATGTTAACTTTTTTAAGAATATGTAGAAGATTATGTATTGATTTGGGCAAGTGTGATTACAAATTATTTGCCTTTGTCATATCATTATCTTTTGTCCTTACTATGGTTGGAATTCCAAGTTTTGGTGCTAGTAAATATTGGTAAGTTTAATACTTAATGTAATTTGATGCAATTTGATGTAATTTGATGTAATTTGATGTAGTTATTTGATATAACTTTATATTAATTTAATTCAAAAATGTTATATTAATTTTAGGTGCTTCACTAATCAAGATAATCATATAATTCCATACACAACGTTAGCCTTAAATTTTTCGATATTAGTAATTATCGTATTTTGTTACGCTATGACATTACGAGAAATAAATTCGATTCAATTTAGAAAAGATCATAAATGTAAATTTGATACTGCTTCAAAACATAAAAAGATTGAACCAATAGTAGTGAGAAAAATTATTGGTTATGTACTTATTTTCGTTATTCAATGGACTCCTTCTATGATTTACGTCTTTTGTCAAACAATTGGTGTAAGTTTTATTAATTTATTTTATTATCAATTTATTTATTTATTTATTTTATTTTATTTATTTTTATTTATTTATTTATTTATTTTATTTATTTTTATTTATTTTATTATTTATTTTATTATATAATTAATCATGTTTAATTTTTTATAGTATGATGAAATGTGGATTTATTTGGTAACTGAAGCGACTATAAACTTGGGTGGTATAGGAAACATGATACAATATATAATAAATGAAGGATGGCGTAATGATCCAGATGCCAACATTAACGATTCTGGTGATATATCTGCTGTAATAATTCCTACTCCTTCTTCTCCTGATACGAATTATCCAAATTATCAAATTTCTTCTTCCGCTCCTACTATAACTTTACCTTTTCATCAATCAAAAATAAGAGTTAATGAAATGATTACTATTAAGATTGATGATTATAAATCAAATAATTTTATACCTAATACTTTTGGTGATTCTCCTACTATAGCTCCTAGTATTGATAGTAAAGTTGAAAGTTTAAAAAATCAAAGAAAAGATGAAATGATAATGAAACAACAACGTGAAATTGTGCAAAGAGATATATCAGTTTCTTCTTCTTCATCACAAAGTGATCATAGTAATATTATGAATGAATTAGATAAAATTATTGAAAGACATAATGAAGATGTTATAAGACATGGTGGTATTATGGCTAGACAAAGTGATAATATGTCTAGACAAAGTGGTACCACTACAACATTAACTCGTGAAAAAAGTTTAAAAAGTTATAGGAAAAGTATTAAAAATAAAAATAATAGAAATGATACTGTAAGTTGGCATAGATTTGGAGGTGGTGGAAATAGTCGAACTTCAATAAGAAGTTTTTTACAAAAAGTTGATAAGTTTAAAAAAGTTAAAGATCCTAAAAATATTGATGAAATCAAAGAAATTGATGAAAATCTCCCCCATCTCCCCCCTGGTGGGAATGATGATGATGATGATTCAACTTATACTTTTCTATAATCACGTATATCAATTTGAAAAAAAAACTCTTTAATAATTATTATTATTTTTTTTTTTTTTTCTTTGGAAAAGTTGGATATTTTTTTTTTTTCATTAGTAAAGTTACCATATGCGATGTATATAAATTTTTTATTTTTAGTATATATATTATGATTATTTATATTTATCTATATAGTTATCATATCTATAGTATTATTTTTCATTTTTTTTTTCACTACTTTAGAAAAAAAAACAACTTGAAATCGACAATTGGCAAAAATTATATCTGATAAGCTGATCAAAAACGTTAAAAAAAGTTAAAAAGGCAACGAAAGAAAAAAAAACAATCGAAAATTATACCGAACAGACGAAATCGAAAAAATTCGAATCAAGAATTCGAATACAAAAAAAATTCGAATAATATTTCAAAATACATAAATACATTTAAGTTTCAAATACATGCTATCCGAATCCTCTTTACCCCTCTTACAACACGAAACCGCGTATAAATTGAACCCCTATTAAAAATTTGTTATTTTTTTTCCAACTAAAAAAAAACGCAGCTCACATTATGTTGCTGCTTTATGTGTTTCTTTTATATGAAAAAGATGCGCATTGTACATTCTTTTCTTAAATAATTTTGTAATTATTACATTATATTAGTAATTAGCAGTTAGCAGTTAGCAGTTAGATTGATGTTTTTTTTCACATGTATTTAACAGTATTGAAGAAGAAAATAAATAAATAAATTCGATCACGATTTACTTAGATTTACGTATTTTATTAAAGTAATACAGTAATAAAGGTATATATCATTTGATCGATAGCGCGATATTTCAGTATTTGTGATGTTTTTTTTTTTTTTTAGACATTCAAATCGAATAATACACGTGAATTCAATAATAAAATTATAATAAAAATGGAATAATCATTTGCAGATTCTTAATCTACAGATTATCTTAACTTTATATATACACTCTCGAAAGTGATGATAAACGATGACGGTAATTACATAGTCTATCATTATTATGTACTTATCAAAAATTTAACCGGTTTAACAACTTTTTTCCTTTAAACGCTTGAGAAATTTACTATTAAAATAATTTAATTTAAACCAATTAAAATTTTGTTTAATAATCAAAATTTTCTTTCAAGAACCTATTCTGTACAACATTTTTCCATTAGAAAATCGAATCGTAAAATATTTTCGTAAATAATAATCTTAACATAATCAAAATTATTATTATTTTTTTTTGTACAAACTCATTTTTAAATAATAAAAAAAAAAATGTTAAGTTTACCAAAGAAAAACACAACTATTGAAATAATTTTTGAAGATGATACTTGTATAATGCATGGATTACCTGAAGAATCGGATGGATGTAAATTAAAAGGAAAAGTATTGTTGACTAGTAGTAAAGGATTGAAAATAAAAAGTTTTAATTTTGCTTTTATCGGTAAAACAAATGTTACTTGTTGTCCATTTATATCTTCTACAAGACCTGAATGTATGTTATTCTTTTCTCTTCTAAAATCATTAACATCATAATGTTAACATCATATCAGATATCATAACGTTAACAACATGTTAACAACATGTTAACACGTAACGTTAACAACATGTACATTTAACAACATAATATAACTTATAATAACTTATAACTATATTTCTTATTTAGGTAACGAATCACATACAGTGTGTAGAAGAGAATGTTCATTTCCTGCACCTCCACGAATTCCTCCTGGAATTCATGAATTTAAATTTGAAGTTGATCTTCCTGGTCATTTACCTTCATCATTCAAAGGAACACGTGGAAAAATTGAATATTGGTGTTACGTAGTTATAGAAAGACCATTATTTCATGCTGATATTTCAATAAAAAAACCTGTGACTATTCAACGTTCTTTAATACCTAATGATATCTTAACTTCTCCAATTACTTTACAAGATCGTTTAACTACTTTTACTGATGGTATATTAGATGAAAAAGTTCAATATAATATTAATGCTCCAATAATGGCTTATAGAGAAGGTGGGTTGGTTTCAATTCAATTATCTTTGAAACCATTAAATTCTGATATAATTATTAAATCCGTTGAATATGGTTTAAAAGAACTTGTACATTATCATAAATCTTCTTCTCATGATGATGATTATTCTTTAAATAATTCAATAAAAGAGGATAGATTTCCTCTTGGAAAAAAAACTATTACTTTTAATAATGTTAATAATATTCTTAATGTCAATCTTCCTTCTCCTTCTTCTTCTTCTCCTTCTTCTTCTTCGAATCTTAGTACTATACAAATTAATTTTAGATTATGTCCTTGGGTAAATTGTGATCTTGATAGTTTATTAATTACTGTTACTCATCAACTTTCTTTCACTATTGATATTGAAATTTTTCAACATATTATTTTTGAAGAAGAAAATAGTAATAATAGTTTAATTGATAATGATAATTCTAATTCTGATGATAATTCTGATGATGATGAATTTAATTATATTGATGATTATATTAATAGATTTAGATATTCTTCAGTTTCTTGTTTTTCTAATTTTTCTTCTTATGCTGATTCGGAAATCAGAAATTCTTTTATTGAACCTAGATCAAGACATTCATTTTATGCTTCTTCTTCTTCTTCTCCTCTTTCTACTCCTCTTTCGGTTTCTGCTCCTCCAAATATTGATTCTCGTTTTAATCGTAGTGATTATCATCGTCGTTTAAGTTTTTCTGATGCTCCTTCACAAATTATACATAATTCAAATTCAAATTTTCTTCGTTTTTCTCAAAGTGATGTAAACTTTCACCAACATAGATCTATGCCTGGATCTTTTATTAATAATCAAATATTAAATAGTATTCCTAATAATTGTGCTGATTCAATACATCATAATTCTATTACAAAAAAAACTTTTACTCATAAGGAACAATTATCTTTAGAAATTCCATTAATTATAACTACAAAATCAAGATATAATTCTTATTCAGATAGAACTAGTATGAGAAGTAGTATTAGAAATAGTACTCATATGGATTATAATTTAGGAAATAATAATCTTCAAGATAATGAAAGATCTCCTCCATATACTATGGTTGAAGACCCACCAGCTTATATGTATGCTGCTTTAGTACCTCCACCACCACGTTATAATCAAGAATTTTGAATCTTTATTTTGTTACAAATTTACACTTTTTATACGTAAATTTTTTTTTTTAAAAAAAAACATTTTTTTGTATGTATTTATCATTTTCATTTTGTTATTCGTTTTTTTCTTTATTAATTAGCCACTTTTTTTTATTCATTGTATTATTCATTTTAAATTGTATAATTAATTTCTATTGATCTATCACTATCATATCACTAACACAATCACTATAGCGATAGATTGTCCTTTTTGGTGGATTGGTGAACTTTATTTTAGTCCTCCGAATTTACCTTAAAAAAAAAATATATATATATATATAATTTATTTATTTTCTTTTTTTTTTTTGCTTGTGTGAATTTAAAGATTTGCGAAGAAGACTTGTTTCACATTTTCAATAAAATAAAGGTCTAATTTAAAAATATGATCGGTATGATTTGTTAATAAAGATTAAAATTTGAAATTTTTCTATTGTTAGATTTTAATACATTTTGATAGTAAATAAATGTTATACTATATGTCGATTAATACATTTAATGATATGAATATGTATCTAGATTTATTATCTCATATTTAAGATTTCTATATTAAATGGTATGTATGAGAGTCCATAAATTTTTGTTTTAACTTTATCATTTATTATTGTGATTTCTTCTTTTTACAAAAACTCTAGGCGATTGAAATGGCCGTTTACTCTGTAACTTTTCTTAAAAATCACTCATTGCCGTGCCAAAAGCATTCTTTAGGATATGTGCTGATGTGTAGTCTGTATTAAGTGCTAATAATTCAAAATCGTATCAGGATTCTAACAATTTACCAAAGTATATATCAAAATTATCCTTGCAAATGATCAGGAATCGTTGAATTAAAAGAATAGGATAAGGTTGGATTCACTGATTTAGTTGTAAAAATATATTGTAATGATATTCTGATTCTGGATTTCTATCGATTAGGGATTTGCAACCGGGGCATAGGGCACAAAAATTTAGGCATAGGCACAAAAATCTGGCACGGACATGGGAATAGGCATTGACACACTGATATGTATTTAGTCGTTACCAAGAAACATCACTTAAATATAATTTTATTAGAGCTTTTTATTAAAATTAATTTCTTTAACATTCTTTTGAAGCTAGAAATAATGTTTATTTGAGTTTTTTTTAACGTATTTAATGTTGCATTCTTTAAAAAGTACTCTAAACTATGAATAAATCTATTTTATGTAGCGATTCAAGTGCTATTTTTGATTTTATCAAATTCTTTAATATTCTTGAATTTACTGTATGAATCCATAATAATTGATATTTCTCATTGTTCTATATTTCTTTTAAATCAAATTATTTTAAAATTAATTTGGGTTGTCCCCTATTGGTATAAATTAGTTAACTTGTATCAAATATGAGAATATTTTATATTTATTTAAATGTCACATTCAATGCCGATGATTAGCTAGTTGTAAATTTCTAGCTACCTCATTTCCAAATAGATAATAACCATATATTACATATTCTGTCAAGTATTAGATCATATTTCTTGTTACCTAATAAATCTTGACAAGAAACTTAAAAGATATTTTTTGTCAGTCAAATAAATCTTGACAAGAAACATAAAAAAGGTTCCGAATATATGGAGTGCTAAGTGCCCATTTTTACAATTTTTTGAAAAATGAGTTTTTATTAAATCCATGTAAATTTTGACATGATTGATATTTTTCAATTATTAATGAAAGTCGATTTGCATAGTAAAAAATCAAGAGAAAAATTACATGAGGCTGCGAAGAGCCAACACGTCACGAGCTTATCCGATAGTCACCTGCCGCCTTTAACCAATCAAAATCGTGAAATTTAATTAATCCCGGATCAGTCCGAAAAATGAGATATATGTAAAAATGGGCCCTTTTAATACGGAGCACTCCATATTGTCAAAAAATAAATTTTGACAAATAATAAATCTTGACAAAAGGCTCTTGGTAGGCCTGACAAGAAGTATATAAAAGCTCAGGGTATAGATTATAGATGCTTTAAGCAGCTGATGAAGAATGACGAAACCATAAGTTGCGTCACTGACGCATGACGCATAACGCAACTCAACACTAACTCAACCGCAAATCTTACGTTTTTGATACTCCTGCACTTACTTTTTTGATACTCCTAAATGTACCCCAAGAATTTTATTACTTTTTTGAGACACGGCGATTTTAAAAAAGTCACTGACCGCTGCGATTAAAATCGACCAATGGAATTGCAGGTAAGATTCTAATAAAAGGCTTAAAGTTTTTTTAATCGGAACTAATTTTTTTATTATGTCATTATTATTTGATTTCTAATAAGAGTTGCAGAGATGAAAATTACCATTCCAATAGTAGTAAACACATCAAAATTGGTTTAGTATATCACGAGATATGAGTAAAAAATTTTGCGAATTTTAAAGCTTTTTAAAACAACTAAAAATTCGCGAAAATGTTTTTACTCATATCTCGTGATACACTAAGCCAATTTTGATGTGTTTACTACTATTGGAATGGTAATTCCATCTCTGCAACTCTTATTAGAAATTCAATTAATAATGACATAATAAAAAAATTAGTTCCGATTAAAAAACTTTAATCCTTTTATTAGAATCTTACCTGCAATTCCATTGGTCAATTTTAATCGCAGCGGTCACGTGACTTTTTTAAAATCACTGTATCTCAAAAAAGTAATAAAATTTTTGGGTACATTTAGGAGTATCAAAAAAGTAAGTGCAGGTATCAAAAACGTAAGATTTGCCTCAAAAAAGTAATAAAATTTTTGGATACATTTAGGAGTATCAAAAAAGTAAGTGCAAGAGTATCAAAAATGTAAGATTTGCAACTCAACCATATGTTTTTAAGGTCACGTAAGCAGTTTTTGCGTCAGGTCACGTGAGTTGCGTCAGGCATTATTAGTATAGATTAGATTTACCAATAAACCTTGACAAAAACATAAAAGGCTTTAGGTGTAGATTAGTTTTTTTTTTTTAATAACTATATTACCCAAAAATAGGTAGAGGTCCAATTCAGATAAATCTGTCATCCGTTTATCCATACCTGAATTATCTGGGTTAGAATACTTCAGAATGACTTGGAATCATGGTGTAGGATCGGAGTTGATCAATTTTGTGCAAGATCATTAAAAATTTTACTACTGTATTAAAATCATATCCATTCATTAAGTAAAAATACCCAGCTGATACTGTAATTTGCTATAGAACATATTTGAAACTAGGGCTAAACACAGGCCATATCGGCCTGGTGTTATGCTCAATTTTTTATTTTAATTAGTATTATTAAGGCGCTGACATTTATTAGGTAATATTTTAGGAGTGGAGGTCAAGAAAATCTTACCTTAGTTAAATTTAATTGGACAATTCTATTTATAGATCTTATCTGGGGGTGGGAGGGTAAGCCCCTATAGTAAATAGATATTAGGTAATAAATGTTAGTGCCCTTATTTTATTGTTATATATTTCTTATTTTGGCATAGTTGATCAAAGCTCCAAACAGGTGATCAAAGCTCCAAATGGGTGATCAAAGTTCCAAATGGTTGATCAAAGCTCCAAATGGGTAATTAAAACTCCAAAGAAGCACCAATCGACATAAATTCAGAAAATGGCGCGGAACAAATACATTAATTCAATTTTTAGTTTTTATTTAATGTATATTTAATGGTATTAGGCCACCAATGATTACTTCATAGAAAACTTACCATAATTCGCAGAGAATTAATTTTAGACAAGTTATTTTGCAATCGCTAATACACAGTTAAGTCTGTGTCATGAAAAGTTATTTTGTCAGCAACTAATTTCATATGCAAATCAATTCTAGTTATTCTTATTATAGTTAAGCTTAGGTTTAAAGTTGGTGCAATTTATAAAAAAACTATTAGTAAAATATATTAAATTAATCGTCTATAAAATAACTTTCTATAATAATTACCTAAACTAAGATTCTACAAGCGTTTGTCAGTAAAATTATATAGATTCACTTATTTATTACGTGTCGATTTATTTCAAAAGAATCAACAATATAATTTAATCTATAACAGATAAAAATAATAAGGTTTTAACCCAAAATTAATTTATTACAATATTAATTATATTATTAGATGTGTAACACCAATAACAGATTTATTTTGCAGGCGAAAGAGCATCCGCTTATTTGAACAGGTAATGAATCTGAAAAAGAAAAAAAAAGTGAAAATATGAAAAAACTAATATTTAATCGATCTTGGTGTACTATTTAAAAATGCCGTGAATCCTATAGCCTCAAACGTTAAGGCTCTAACCCTAAATTTTGTCTTATGCACTTAATTTATTTACAAAATCAGTTTTTTTTTTTGGTTAGTATTTAACTCGCAAATAAGTAAAATAGGTGAAAGATAACAGAATGATCATTTTTATATAACAAATAAAAAACATTTGGCTTTGAATTTAATGTGCTAATCTGGGCCACAAAGACGTTCAGGTTGTGAACGCATTAAATTCAGGATTAAAAACATCCTGTAATAAATTTATTTTTCTTTTTCTTTTATAGCAAACAAATTTTTTGTTAAAAAGAAAACAAAATAATGAAAAATAATAGATTCTATTTCAGAGAATGCTAATTTTAAGATGTACTTATATAATGTTTTTGGTTTTAGCATGACTGTTTTGCACGGCTACCCTAATATTATAATAGGCCCAATGTGTCTAATCGGGCCTGCTCATGAAGCCTAAGCCCAGTCTGATATTTTAACAAGAGAGACTTTGGAGCTTTGTCAAGTTCTATGGATATGAAAATAGAAGTAGAGACTTGGTTAGATATGTTATTCTATATAGCATAACTCTTCCAAAATCTTTTAGGTTTGGTACTTCCTCCCTGCACCCTATGGCCTTTTTGAAATTTCAAAAAGTGTGCATTTTGGTTTACCCCTTCAAAAGATTAGTAGTATTTACTCCTTCTAAATAGGAATACGGCCTTTGAATTAGAATTGATATAACAAGTAAGGTCCTTTGCTGCATATGTAATAAACAGTAAATGATGTGTCAGAGATCAGGAGGGATGACATAATGAAATTTTTTACTAAAACATCCTGTTAGACTTATAGATTTCTTTTTCTTTTTAATGTATATATGGGCAGTCAGAAGTAGAAACCAAGAAAATTGGATGATTACGAGTTTTGAGATAATTGGCTAACATGTTTTGTTATACAAAAACAAACCAAACCTAAAAATAACAATTCCAGGTTATAAACCTGTTTGTTATTCAACTGATTGGCTAATTTTTATAGATCTACTGATGAAAATTGTGTAATGTTAGATGTTGATCTATTTTTAGATTTTGCTATTTTACCGTTTAAAAGTTTTTTAAATGACTATAACTTCAAAATTTACTAATTAATTATATTTTCGTTATTAAAAAAAAAGATTCAGCTTTAAAAAATATCAGTAAAATATCTAAAAGCTTATTTTTTAAAAAAAGATCAAATTCCTTGGCTTCTACTTTTGACTGCCCATATAGTATTTAGTATAAGGTGTTTCCTTGTATAATACTATATAATTTTTATAGTCTTGCATAGGCATTAATAGTGCTATCATGTTTTCTTTCTTTTGCTTTTTCTTGTTTATTTTCATTTTTATATTTTTGTCAAATTTGGTTTTTCATATAAATAGCAGTTGATTTTCCCCTATTTTATTCTCCTCTTTATATGTCTTCTCTTTACTTGTTATAGTTTTCTTTTAGTAGGTCTTTCTGCTAAAGAAGTTAGGAGAAAAGTTTAAAAAGAAGACAATTTTATATGGCAAGCATGTCCAGCAAGTGATAGAAGGGAACAAATTCTCAGTAAGTTGAGAATCCGAATTGAGGCATAAAATTTGCTAGAAGGGTTGCACCTGGATAAAATTGGGTGAGCTTTCTGTTATAGTAGAATGTAATATACACATAATCGCAGTTTAGTATAATAAAGTCTGCAGACTAGGGTTCTGAAGTTCAGTTAAGTTCAATAGAGGTTCAGGTTCAGGTTCAATGAACCTGAACCTGAACCTGAACCTGCTCTAAAAGTTCAATACTGAACTGAACCTGAACTTAAAATTATTGAACATGAACCTGAACCTGAACTTAAAAAAAGTTCAGTTCAGGTTCAGTTCAAGGTTCATGAACATGTTCAGGTTCATAATATATGCACATGTTTACCTAAATCACAAAGTTAGGATCAATTAGTAAAATTTAGAAAATCATAGAAATTTGTATAATTTTATTAATAAAATTATACAAATTTCTATGATTCTCTAAATTTTACTAATTGATCATAACTTCTTGATATAAGTAAACTTGTTTAGCATCAAAAAATACATCATATCGGTATATTTTATTTTATTTTCCTTAAAATTTGCGTCAAAGATGCTTAATTTTGAATTTTTGATGAAAATTTCCAAAATTAAGCATCTTTTCTTCAAATTTTAAGAAAAGTAAAATAAAATATGCCGATTTGATGTATTTTTTGGTGCTTAACAAGTTTACTTAGTGCAAGAAGTTATGATCAATTAGTAAAATTTAGAGAATTATAGAAATTTGTATAATTTTATTAATAAAATTATACAAATTTCTATGATTCTCTAAATTTTACTAATTGATCATAACTTCTTGATCTAAGTAAACTTGTTTAGCACCAAAAAATACATCATATCGGTATATTTTATTTTATTTTCCTTAAAATTTGCGTCAAAGATGCTTAATTTTGAATTTTTGATGAAAATTTCCAAAATTAAGCATCTTTTCTTCAAATTTTAAGAAAAGTAAAATAAAATATGCCGATTTGATGTATTTTTTGGTGCTTAACAAGTTTACTTAGTGCAAGAAGTTATGATCAATTAGTAAAATTTAGAGAATTATAGAAATTTGTATAATTTTATTAATAAAATTATACAAAATGCTATGATTCTTTAAATTTTACTAACTGATTTATATTTCTCACTCTAAGTAAACTTGTTCAGTATCAAAAAACATATATTTTTATTCAGATTCAAACTGGTTTGCAAAATTTAGACTAGCCTGACCAAACTTATAATTAAGTTTGAGTTTAGTATAAAGTTTTAATAATAAAATTTAGAATTTGAGTCTGGTCTGGAACAGACCAAACCCGGACCCAAACCTAGAATTACTAGTTCATATGAACACCTAACTGAACCTGAACATGTTCATGAACTTATGAACTGAACCTGACCAGCTCTAAAAGTTCAATACTGAACCTGAACCTGAACATGTTTTAAAAAATGTTCAGGTTCAGGTTCAATACTGAACCTGAACCTGAACCTGAACTTGACCTAAGTTCAGTTCAGTTCAGGTTCATAGGAACACTACTGCAGACACAAAAGGCAAGATTGCTAAATTTAAATATTTTAAAATTTTATTAATTTACTACTTTTAAATTTTAAACAAAAAGTAATTTTTATCTTATTTTAAAATTGGTTTATAAAAAAATATTTGAAAAATTATCAATTTTGGATCTTTTTTAGTATCTAGCCCATATATACCAATATATATATGCTATTGTTATATTGTAGAAATTATATAAAATTTATGTTTAAATAAATATTTTAATCAAATATTACTGTAATAAAATTTAGTAATACTATAGTAAAAAAAAAAGGTAATTTGTTAATAAATAGATAAATTAATAAAAACAATACTTATTTACTATAGAGAGTTTAAGAATTTACTATAAACACTAATATAGTCTTTATTTTATTTTAATTTTTTTATATTTTTATAATTTTTTTGCATTTTTTAATTTTAAAATTTCAATTTTAATTGACTATTGTTGATCTATAGAAAAACACAAAAATGAGTATAACTCAAAATCTAATAATCAGAATTTGATAAAACAATCACCATTTGACTTAGCTTGCTAAGACGGTTCTAATGAGCTATAATTATCTATGCACAATCATTGGTTTATAAGATAGAAGTTATCAAAGATTTAATCTTAGATCTGCAATCTGATTGGCTAGATAATTACTGTGGGCAAAAACAATAGATCTGACAAATCTAAAAAATATAGTTTTTATAGTATGTATTTTAGATATTTTATTTATTCAATATATATCATTTATTATATATATTATATTATTATAGTTATATAGTGCATTTCATCTAAAGCTATCACCTTTTACTTAGATGTGCCAATTTTCTACCTGCAGTATAACCCTAGTGTAACGTACTATTGACCAATTGGAATATAGTGATTTTTATATCGCCATCACATGCAAATATATGTTTTATTGTATGATGAAAAATTTTTTAACTTTATAATGCTCAATATGGTCCAGTGCATAAAGATTTGTACCTCAAAAAGTTTCATAATTTTAACTCTTAGTAAAAGTTTTTATATTTTTGATTAATTATTAAAAATTTTTTAATATCAAATAAAATAGGTTTTAATCTAACTTATTATATTATTTTTANTATTTTTGATTAATTATTAAAAATTTTTTAATATCAAATAAAATAGGTTTTAATCTAACTTATTATATTATTTTTATTGTTTTAACATTGTTTTATTTTAATAATTTTGCATGTACAATTTGCTGTATTCAAGAAAAAAAGAGAAATTTTTTTTAAAAAAAAAAGATCTTTTAAATATTTTCGCAACCAATATGCAGTTCTATGAGCTTGTACTACACAAGTGCATTAATGTGTATATGATAAAGATATGGTTAAAATTTGAGCAAAATTGAATCACTAGTTGTGAAGAAATTAAGCTTTAAAGTAAAGTAATTTGATTTTTTTTACTATATATGCATATATATAAATTACTATAAATTACTATAGTAAATTATATAGTAAATATTGTTAAAAAAAGTTACTATTAATAAATTTTTTTATTTTATCAATAAAATAATCAAAATAATTTTATTTTTATAAATCTGGTAACCTAATAAGTATATTAAATTAAAAAAATCAAAAATTAATTTGTACAAAAAATATTTGAATCAGAGCTATTTGAGGTACAAATCTTTTTGTACTGGACTATAGTTAAGAAAATATATCCTTTATTACAAATATATATATGAAATATTACAAAGATATTGAAAATAAACTAATTTGTTTAATCGTTTTCATCCAAATTTGTTATACTAATTGAGTGATGGCTTTTCTGCTTTTTAACAGCATACTCAGCTGCTTGACCTGTCAAACCTTTTCGATACACGTCCATCCATTGGTAAGAATGTCTTGTATGTTTTCTGATCATTTCAAGTGGAACAGAATTGAGTGCGGTTGGAACATTCTCCTGTAGTCCCTTCCATGTGTAATCGCAGTTTTCACGAGCATGTCTTTTTGCGGCACCCCAGTACATTTCGATGTAGTTAAGTTCTGGGTGAAATTTTGGATAACAAATCACCTAAGGTAAAGATTTATTGTTAATTGTTAGTAACGATTCTGTTTCACATTGAGTTAATATTAAGCATTTGATTAGTAGTGAGTATACATTTTCATTAGCTAAATGAGGCAGAACTATTTTAATAATTACTTTATAACCAGGTTTTTCGATTTCTTGCTGAATTAGTTCATGGTCACTTAAAAAATCTGGCTTGTTTGCAAGAAGGTATAGTGCACAACAATCTACCATTTCAGGATTCGATTTATGTACCTTACAGTCTTTCAATATTCCTTCTTTCCAGAGACCTAGTAGGGCAAAAAGGGGAGTTCTGGGACACTTTTT
>QKWP01000186.1:427414-449061 GCA_003550325.1 Gigaspora rosea | reverse complement strand
TTTATTTTAAACTATTTTTAAAATATAATAATAATGTTTTTATAATAATTTTATAATATTTTTGAAACAGATTTAAATTTTTATTTTATTTTTAAAATTTTTATTATATTATTAATATATTATAAAAATATTATTAAAATATTTTTTTATATAAAAGCATATTTATTATATTTTCAAAATATTATTATTTTATTATAAAAACATATATACTTTTTTTTAAGTTTCAGTAAAGAAGGTATACAAGTTCGAACAACTCCCAGAGACATACTTCGAATACTCTATCATACCGTTACCTTATGATATCGAAAACTACACTCCTTGGTCCATAACCTGTTTTCTTTCACCAGCTGTGAAACGCTCAAATGCCTAGGAGAATATCGTCAAAAATTAAAGTATATTACAGTTTCGAACGGATCTATGCAGAATTTTTCCAACTTCCTGCAGAAAAAGAAAAACTACCTACAACTATACAGGCACTGAACTCCGCGATCAGACATCTTTTCCTATGTGACCCCAAAGACAACAATGAACTACGTAACTTGGTCAAAAAATTGAGGAAACACTACTCCTTCAAACGCATTCCCAATGACTTCTTCATACAGAAACCGAACTTGCCTGCGGACCCATACCAAGTCAAAACACAACTAAAATACACCTTCCCGATCACCGATGATCGATTAGCCAAAGAATTCATTAAAGAGATCGAAGGAAATTACAAATTCAACTGGCCTATCCCACTACACTACATGATTGCGAACCCAACAGATTTACCCAACCTATCTAAAGACCACAACCTAGTCGACAAAGACAAAGTGAACTTAACCATTCCAATTAGGTCCTCAAAGTCACTAGTCAAAACCTACGCTCACACTACTACTTCCATCGTATACCAAAGAATTGGATTGAAATTATAGACAACATAGACGGAAGACCCAACCTACAAATCGACTTAGAAAAGGCAATCGTGGCCATCGCCCAGATTGAGGAATGCAAACACTTACAACTCCCCATCAGGGAATACAATGATATCCAAACTACAATCGAAACCTTGCACAAACACTTCTGCTTCCGCAGCTTCCCTACGTCATTCATCCACGTACCAGATCTCCCACCACCAAGCTGGAACATGTTCGACAATTACTCACCATCCAAATGAGCACAACCACCACTTACAGAGAATCTCTTTCTCCCATACTAGTGGTCGTACCCGGATAACTCTTTACCCGAAAGGGTATAACCTTTTATAAAATCTAATAACCGGTTTTATATCCTATTGAAGTAAACGGATAACGGTTATATCCGATTGTACCCTAAGTATAATAACTGGTTAACTGCTAGTTATAAAATATCCGGTTAACTGCTAGTTATAAAATATCCAGTTAACTAATAAGATAATGGGCATTGTATCCTCATCTATTTTTGTAACTTTATATATATACGTCTCGTTGATTAATGTTCGTCGATGGACTTTTAAAAAAAAAAATTGAACCAAAGAAAGAAACCGGGTGATAAAGAAAGGGGTCTTGATAGACAGCAGAGAGCTTATATAAAATTTTAAGTAGAATTAGGGGTAAAGTATAAGTCTGAAGTGTTGATTAAAAGAAGCATTATGAAATAAAAATTTACAGTATGGAACGATTTGATAAAATACGTAGTATTCAATTTTATCTGTTTTAATACTGATAAATTTTAAATCAATTTTTAATCCGCTTATTAAGTGGAATTTGAATCTCTAATCAACTAAGTAAGTTTAGAATTTCGTTGCAATATAAGTTGATTTGGAAACCAAAAAAATCTGATTTTCGATCTACAACACAAATTTGTGTAAAACGAAGCGAAGATAAATTAGTATATTTGATTTAGAGGCATTTTTGATTAATGTATTGTATTAACTACGCTTATATTTTATTAGGTTTTATGTGAATCTTTACAATTCTAATACATAATTAAACCTTGTGGCTGTAAATTTCTGTATGAAAGTTATACTTTACTTCTTTTGGCAATTCATTTAATATAAGAAAGATATAGTTTATTGAGATAAAAAATTATTCGGCGGGTTTATCAATTTCTTAAAAAATGGTCTATCCCGTTTGGTTGGTATTATGAAAATACGTAATAATATGTTTATGTGTAAATACGTAATAAAAAATAGAAGATCTTACTGAATACAATGGCCCATTCTATTGAACTCGTTAAGGACTTCTTTTGCCAGTCTACAGAATTATGTAAATTTATAAATTTACATTCCTGGTTTTGTGTGACAGCATCGCGTAGCTATCTTATCTGATTTTACCCTATATTATCCTATACTATCTTATAAGTTAACTGGATAACTTATTTGTGTAACCCATTTATTAATTTTATAATCCGGTCATCCGGGTAACCTAGCGGTTAACCGGTTATTATACCCTAGGATACGACCTCTATCCCATACACCTTACCTCCAATTTACAACAAACTCTGCAACCATCCTCTTCAAATACATACTCTCCTCCTATAAGTGACGAAAACATAAACTGTACACTAACCATAACAAATCCACAGCCCGAAAAACTTCTCTCACAATCTATTGACACTGGACTCAATATTGCCACCCACAATATACGAGGCCTTTCTAGACTAGAAAAAGCACAAAGCTAGATAGATTACTACATGGAGGCCAACCTTCATATAATCTCGTTGACCGAAACAAAATTAACCGACTTAAGAGCCAAGAACCTGACTAACCCAATATATCTCTTTTATACTTCCAATTATGTAAACAACTCACAACCTCACTCTGGACCTGGCCTGGGTACAGCACTTATGGTCCACAATCAACTTCAACCTTACGTCCACAACATCAAAACCCTACCAGGCACTGCAATTTATGTCGACTTTTTCTTCCCAAATAACAAAACTCGTATAATCTCGACTTACATGCCATCTAGCACCAGCCACCCTCAACTCAACAAACGAACTCAAGAGAAAGTATTCGCTTGGTTCTTGGAAGCGAAAAACAAGAACTGGAACACGATCCTCCTTGGCGATCTAAATGCCAACCAGTTCAGGGACAAGAAATTCCCACTCTTTAATAACCTTAATGCAATACATGCAGTCAGCCTACTATTCTTCTACAACATTACGGAACCTACCTGGGTAGAAACGAATACCTCCAGCCAGATCGATAACATTTGGTTCAACTCGGATCTAATTCAGAACATAGATGAACCAACCATTACTGCTGCTGACTATATATCTGATAGTGATCACAAAATTATTTCTGCAACCTGGCATATAGAAATTTGCAAGCAAAAAACCCAGCGAAACAAAAAGAAGAACCGAAAAATATACCAATATAATAAAATGACAAAGGAAGACTGGGAAAACTTTTCTGCTGAAACTGACTTATTACTTTCACAAGCCTTACCCGTAGAAGACCTAACTTGGGATACCCAACAATTAAACAAGACCTGGAATATTTGGTCGTCAATGATTAAAAGGATGCTCAACAAACACGTCCCATATACTTATATTAGGCAGAAGAAGTTCTTTGCCCTATCACTAAAAGCAACCAACCTACATCTAGCACTAAAGTCCATGAACAAATGTTTACGCTTACTAACCACTGAATCCTCCAACTGCTGCCTGAAAACTTGTAATAAACTCCTACATACTGCATCTACCCTCGCCGAGTTGGAAATCACCCCTATTACTTAATTAGACCTAGATTCTCTATCAACAACTATTCTCAAACTAAAACAAATCCGTTATACAATTTGGACTGCTCGTAATCTGGAAAAATCGCAAGAACAAAGCAAAAAAATCGACTATTACGTCAACAGACGTTATAATGATTTCAAAAAAAATATGCCCAGAATGCTTGACAGCATCCTGAAACGAAGACCAGAACCAGTGCGCACAGACAAAATAATCCTCCCTGATCAAATCCTAATTGACAAAGCTGAAATAAAAACACATGTCAGATCACACGTCAAAACTTGGACAGAATCAAATCCACAAAACTTGCAATGGGAGAAGGACTGAGAAGAAGCCTACTCACCCATAGCTGAGATTAACCCCTCAATCTACAACACCCTAATGAATACCATTACACTCGATGAATTAAAAGAAACCATAAACAACGCTCCCAAAAATAAAGCAACTGGACCGCTAGCTATTTCTAATGAAATTCTACAACAACTCTTTGACCTAATACTAACCCCTCTACTAAAAATCTTTAACAACTGCATATGTCTAAAACGGGTACCGCAACAATGGCTAAAAGCGAATATTTGGCCAATACCAAAAAAACCAGAGTACAAATACAATTTCAGCACCACGCGATCTATTACGTTAATCGATCACACCCGGAAATGCTCTACAAAAATTTTAACTACCAGATTAACTTCAACCATAATGAGGCGCGAGATACTCTCTCCGATGAACTTTGCGGCCTTTTCTCATCAATCTACGCTAACACCGGTTTCACAATTGACACAAATCCTTGAAGATGCTTTCATCAATCAAAAAGAAATTTGGGCACTTTCACAGGACATGTCAAAAGCTTTCGACTTGGTCCATATCGACACACTAGCCAAAGCACTTCGCCGAATAAAAATCCCAGAAACAATAATCGACCTCCTAGTCTACATACTATCCAACCGAACCAACCAAGTTATTACTGACCTTGGTTTCACAGAACCTTACTCAGTAATGGACGGAATTGACTAGAGAGAAACCTTCCCCCCCCTGCTATGGAAAATATATTACAATCCCCTTATCTCAACCATCCACAAGAAATTTACTGGTTATTCCAGCATTATCCAGACTAACCCACCTAAACTAATCAACTCATCAGTAATGGCATACATGGACGACTCCTTTTGGCTCGCTCCTAATAAACAAACCCTCACAGAAATCCTAGATCTCACAACTAGCTTTTACAAACTGAACAACATAAAAGTCAATCCTTCCAAATCCTTTTTAATTACTAACTCCATGCTTTTCCCACAATCTGTCTGCTTTAACAGCACAACGATCACTGCTCTCCCTAAAAACATCCCTCTTAAATACCTGGGCGCCTAGTATACGACCAACAAGACCCCTAATCATGTCCAAAAACTCATAATATCAGAGATCAAAACTAACCTAAGAAAACTGCATTATGCTAAAATAACCGAAAAACAAGCCACCTATATCTACAACCATGTCATCATACCTAGATTTCAATACCGTATCCTCTCCTCTTATCTAAACCCTTCACAACTTACCTCCATCAATAAAACAATAACAAAAACTATCAAATCGAAAGCGAGAATAGCCCGAGGTGTACTCAACTTCTTCCTGAATTGTGATGCAATATATGCTGTGACCAACATAGAACAAGCGCAATTGACTACTCTTATAACAAACCTACAGCATGGTCTAAACCATCACAGCTTTGATAACTCATATATAAAAATCCATATCCAACAAATACAGAACGCTGCAAATACAGATAAATCAATCTTAAAGGAACTGCCAGCCCTCACACACCGAGAATACCTAACTCACACCAGTCAATCAGTAATAGCAATCCACAAGCTAAACTTAAAATTTACTCGACCACTCAACAACTGGCCTATACCCACCATACTTCGTGGAACCTCCCTCAACCCACTCATACTTATACACCCTAAATGCACCCACCTAAAAAAAATGCTAAATCGTCATAATATGAATTGCACAGAACAATTTCTCGACTCGACAAATAACAACTTACTTGATTGGACAACCCTCTACTACAACATCAGGAAAATACCTCGTGGAAGAACACCAAAGTGGTTCTATCTAATGCAAGACCTAATTACTTTCTCCGCAACACCTACCTTAAACATAAACAACTTAAACCCTTTTCTAACCCCTCCTTGGCTACCAAAAAAGAAAGGATGGGTTCTAACCCACAATGGTGAAATAGCCAGGATTTTCAACCCAAATCAAAAAACAATATACGGCAAATATTTCCTATATCAAGGAAACCAAATATTAAATGCCTGCGCGGGATGTTTACTCCCAAACAGGAGCTCACGACACCGATCTTGCTACTTACTATTAGACAAAGAATACATTTATAATCTACAAGTCGATTGTAAACTTACAATACATGCAAACATAAAAGATATCAAGCGATCACTGCAACAATTACATCGAAAGAAAACAACAATAACCGATACACGACTCACTAGAATACAAAGACCCCTCATGGCATTCGATGAACCACCAATAGAAATATAGGAAACACTAGTATCTAACAATTTTAAGAAAAAAGTTCTAATACTATATCTCATCTCAAAAAAACTTCAATTGCCTAATCAACAAAAAATTATCACCACTGGTCAAATTGGAACAGATGGACCCATAATAAGCTGCTACAACAACAACTGGCCCTCAAAAATTACTACTCTCCTAACCCTACTAACTTTTATTGTTTCTACTACCCACAACCACGCAAAACTAGAAATAATTACTAATAACTCCTCTCTACATACTACCATAACACAAGCTACTGATACCCACTTCCTACAACATTTACGACTAGATCAAACACAATGGCCTCTTCTACTGCGCATGACCGCAGCAATAATCGGCGAAAGGAAAATCAACATCATATACAACAAAGAATTAACTATAGTTGACCCTCTCCCTCCACACCAACTTAATACAACTCCACAGAATTTCTTATACAATCGCTATACATCTCTCTTGAATGACTTTGCTATCACTTACTCATTAAAATCAACAATCAAACTTATATACCAAACTACCAACCTTATACGATGGCATAACCAACAAAGAATAAATCTATGGGAAAACCATCTAGATGATATTGACTTGGATGCCACCCTAGCGACTATATCATACAATGATAAACCAAAAGCGCTATACACCAACCCGGCACTATCCAACTTGAAGAACTTCAAAGTGAAACTGCTCGCGGAAGAACTACCCACTTCACTCCTTCTACACTTTCGTAACCCTAAAAACTACCCAAACTACCTATGCCCAAGATGCTACTCAGGACCTGAAGACTACTCCCATCTACTAACCTGCATCTCTAACCCCTTCAACTTCAAAACAGAACTCAGAAGAATCTAAATTGAAACCGCAAGGAAAGAAAAAAAACCATTGGAAAACCCTGAAACCTTCGTTCAATCCTATTTCAAACTACATATCTCAAAGAAAATTCCTTTTGGGATAATCACAAAAAAGAACACTAGCCCCTTTTGCTTCTCTATACCTGAAGAACAAACTAACACCTCTACTCCACCACAACATCACCGAATTCATCTATAAGAAAATATGGATCCCTTCTCGCATGTCCCGACACACAGAAGTAGTCCCTCCTCCCTCTCCACTCCCATCTCCAATGATGCTAAAAACACTCCCACCAACCCCAAATCGCATAAATACCGCAATAGATAAACTTATTACCACAAACAATCTTCGCCCAAACTACATACTCAAAATCTAGAGGTCTACGACTATTCTAGTAAAGAATTAGGTCGAGAGTAAAGTAGCTCTTACCTCTACTTCATAATAGATTAGTATATTCCTACATGTAACAAATATATGTATAATTTATAAATCTAATAAAGTATTAGAGGATAGACCTCTCTTTTAAAAAAAAAAAAAAAATGAATACATACTTGTACAGTAAGCACTTATTTTATTTTTCTATTACATCCTTTACACAGTACGAAATACAATAAGAAAAGTGCAAGTTGAACACTATGTGATAAAAGGATTATTCTAAACTATTATTGTTCAGAGTCATTTCTGAATTTACTTCAATTCTGAATTTAAATGTGTTCTTTCTCAATTTTCACTGAACATTAATTCATGAGACCACAGAATATTTACTTATTAATATAATAATTATATTTATATTTGCAATAATTTTTTTCATTGATATTTATAAAGATAATTCTTTTATTGGTCATCTTTTTTTTTATATACTTTATTGAGCAAGGATATGACTTCATGACTCGTAAAATTCATTGATCTTTAGTGTAACCCAAAATTCAAGCTAAGGTTCTTTATATTGTTGTAATAGAAGAACTGCTTATATATAAACAATATAGGAATACCTTGGGAATGCAAGTTTGCTATATTGAAAATTTTACAGAATAATCTGTGTTACTACCAGACTGAGCATGATGGTCATGAAAAAACCTAAAAAAGATAAATTTGTTTTTTTAAAAAAAAAATTTAGTAATTTTCTTAAAACACCTAACCAGATTCCTGCTGTTGCCAAAAGACAAATGCGGATGTGTTCTACGTGGAGTATGCAAAAATTATTAATTACATTGTTAAAATATAACGTTAGCATTTAATATTTAGTGATTCATTTTTATTCATTTTTAATTTTCTTACTTAATTATTATTACATGTTACTCTGGTTATATCGACATTTTTGGTTCATTAGTAAAAAAATTCAAAATGTCGATACAGTGAGTTATACCGACATTTTATATTAAATTTTTGAAAAAAAATGCCGGTATAGAAAGATTTTACTATGTTGTTGTTATATCCAGATGTCGGTATAACCAGAGTTACGTGTATTATATTTTCGCTTTTTTTTTATTAATTGGTAAATAGATAACAGTTCTAAAATGACAAATGAAATTTCACAATTCACAAATAACGCCAATTGATAGTATAAATGCATGTTCTATATTCTGTAAATGCACATTCTCTTGAATAAAATTTTATATCATACTATACATAAGGACGAAAGCATTTCGGGTTCTAAAACCCGAAATTAAAATTTGAAGACGAAATTGTTTTTGACCTATTTTACTTGAAAGACGAAATTATTTGATACTTTTTTTGAATAGATGAAATTATAAGGAACATATCTATATAAATTTTATTTGCTTTTCCTTATAAAAAATTTTAATTTTCTCTAATGAAGACGAAATAGGCCTTTTTCAAAAATCAAGTTCGGTAGCATCACTATATCACACTAACCTTCCTAAATGCACATAGCCAATCAAATTTTAGTATTTAAAATAGGTTATACAGTTTTGAGTAGAAGTTACACAAACTTGATGATCTAATTTTAAAGCACCAATTTAATTGGCTCTCTTTAAATACAAACATAGGTTATACAGTTTGAGTAGAAGTTACACAAACTTGATGATCTAATTTTAAAGCTCCAATTTAATTGGCTCTTTCTAAATACAAACTTCCCTAAATGCATGTTGTAGGCTTGTCCCTATGAGTTGCATTTATGGAAAGTTGACTGTAGTTGCACAAGTATAGTAGAATCTATTTATATATTGTGAGACGCTTTGATTATATAATATCTATATGACATATGACTTATTATGTCATTATAGCATTAGACTTTATTTAAGGGTAGGGTGAACGTAGATCATATTTCATATATAATCAGTGATCCATCATTTTCGTATAACATACATGGAAATTGAACGTAAATCTTTAATCTAGAACGTTCCATGAATTCGCTAAGCCTCGTTACTAAGAACCTTCTTCTCATACCATATCTCTCGGTTACAAATCGAGTTTGTATGCAGTACTCTATGGTACATACATACACAAAAGACTTTTAATCTTAGATTCGAGCATTGCGGTAAAGCATGCAATACGGAAATGTAAGTTAGAGCATTTTTTACTTATTAATTTAAAAAACAAAAAATTTTTAAATACTTTACCGAATTTTTTTAAAGCGTTGCTTTTTTGTTTTCTTTTCTATAAATATGTTCAACTATTAACTCTTTTTTTTTCAAATGCCTTCGTCTTTTCTGGCTCTGAAATATTTTCGGGAGTATAATTTCTTTATACTTTTGCTATACAGTAGATGCATATTGTTCTTTTTCTTGTCTGTGGTCACAACTAACACACTTTCTTTTTCTAGGTAATGATTAAACGAGTTTTTTAAGACAGAGGCAAAGATGCAGTATGAATCAGTAATATTGGTTTATGATATGAAAACGGAATTGGCAGCACTTGAGGATGATGCGGATTTGAAAAAGAATGTAAAGAGAATAATGAAAACCATTGTGGGTTTGCTGAAAGATAGAATAACGGTAGAAAAAGCACTTGATACTAAAAGGGCGTCGAGTTGAAGAAAAATATAAGTTGGTTCATTAAATTATACGTGGGCAATTAGCCTTTGGTGTTGATCAAGATTTAATAAAGCATTTGAATCCTATGAAAAAGCTGCTTCAAGAATACTAATTATCAAGGAAGGGTAACATAGACACTTAGGTAAATATACAATTTGATAGCTACAAGAATTATGTGTATATAGAATGAATATTTATTATGTGAATCAATTGTTTTTTTAATAGCGTTTACTTATAATTTAATGCCTGTTTATGATCAATGCTAGGTTAATTTCCCTTCCAGATACTTCTTTATTATTTTTTTTTTTTAGTATTGGTTTTAATTTTTTCATGAGACAAAATATTCTGAGCTCAACAGTATCTGGGATTTGTATAGCAATATTTAATCAGGAAGTGATTGTTCTAAAATCTTGAAGATATGATTGCAAATTTAAATTTTTAGTTCAATATAAGTTATAGAATTTTTAAATTTATCTGTAATTATTTATTAAAATAATAAAGAATTCTTGTATATAATTCTTAGGCGCATAGCATAATTATAATGGAGCTTTTTATAATAATTTGAAATTTGTGAATTTGGAAAAGAACAAACTGAATTTTATAAATAAAACTTACAAAACATCTCAATAGTAACTTTGCTTAAAATTCGTCTTGTTTCATTATTCTTAAAATCAATTCCCCCAACCTGCTTAATTAGTCTACCTACAATATATATACATTATAATAAATATATGTTTTCATTTTTCAACTACACAATTCACCTATATACTGAAGACAAATAAAAAATAGACAGAATTATTGATAATGGCTTAATAAATTTGCTGAAAAAAGAAAAAATAAAATAAATATTGGTAAAGAACTTCATACGTTCATACTTACATACGTTTGAATTGTCAGTGCCGTCTGCCCTTAATATTGTATTTGATAATCTCTAGTCGTTACTTGAGAAGGACAGGAATAATTGTTAGGTTAAACGGGTAAAAAATGGATACAATTTTTTTTTATTACATTAGCATGTAATCCTGTGCTGGCCACTATACGATTTATTTATATAAAATTATCAAGAATATGAACATCGGGATCTCAAACCTCTGAAAGTTATTGGGTACGTGTCTTGAGATTAGTCTCTTTTACTACAAGTATTATAAGATTCTATTCGAATTTGATTGGATGTTTATTTATTCTAGAAACGGATAGAACCTCTTTTTTTTTTGTGCGACCTAAGTAAATTTGGGTCCATCTAATAAAATTCTACGATATATAAAAGTTACTTTTTTTTAAATGCACGAAGTTCTAGAATTTCATGACTATAAAGACTAAACCTTATTCTATGTGCTGTCACATTTTGGTAAAAATTGGTCATGAGTTTAAAAAGTTTTATCAGGTGTGTATTTTTGTGGTACTATGTAATTTTATTGTACAACGTAAATTATATGAAGAATGATCTACATTCACCCTATCCTTAAATATACCGTATAAAATATATCCATATATATGTTGTGTCCCAGATAAGAATTTGTCCCAATTTGGAATCTGGCCTAATCCTACCTCTAACTCTAGCCTAACCCTAACCCTAAAGTTACCTAAAGTCCTAATTTTGCTACAAAATTCTTATCTGAGGCAGCCTGATTCTGAATCGGGCATCGGGACACAACATATATATTAAAACCTGTTATCAGGCTTTCAATTATATTAATCTATCTAATTATTAGGAAATTGTGTTCAATACAAAGATGTTTTTCTTTAGCAGCATAAGTGTTTATTTTTCACATGTGCAAAAGTGTGTACATGTAAAAAATGACCACTGGGTAAGGTGTCCAGGATTATGCAGTGCGATTAGATAAATTATGCGATTTTAGAAAAATCAATTATGCGATAAATGCGAAATAAATTTAAAATTATGCGAAAATTGTTATTAAATAATGCGATTTTAAATTAGTTATGCTTTTTTTTAAAACCATCTTTAGTACTATTTATTTATAGAAAAAATTTAACAAACGATATTTTGCTAAAATTTGAGTAACAAACCTATCTTTTTATGCCAATACTTAACTAAATCAAAATTTTCACCAACTATTTCTGATAATTAGCCTATTTGTTAATAAGATCATTTGATGGGCTTTCCAACTCTAATTATTTTATAAGTTATAATGCAAGATTGCGATAATCTGTTTGTGCTTGTATGGAAATATATTCTATCATTATTGTTATTATTTTTATACGTTCCAACGACACAGCTTGAAAGTTTTTTTATTTTTTGGTGTCTAAAAAAACTAGTTGCTTCTATTGAAATCATAGATTTAATAACTTTCTACAATAACAATACTAACTTAATAAGGGTGACAATAAGAATCATCTTTATACCATCTATCAATCATATTTTAACCACATGATCTAAATGCGAAAAAATAGTAAATTATGCACATAATTTCGCATTACATAATCCTGGACATCCATATCCAGATTATATTGATCTGGATTATATATTGTATTTGGTTTGTATATTGTATCCGGTTTATATATTATATCCGGGTTTATATTGTATCTGAATTGTATATTAAATCCGAATTGTATATTATATTCAGATTATATATTATATCCAGATTATATATTATATCCAGATTATAAATTATATCCAGATTATAAATTATATTCAGATTATAAATTATATCCAGATTGTATTATATCCAGATATAGTTGGCTCAAAAAATGAATCCAGATTTGTTTAAAAACTGGATTAATCTGGATATAAATATAAATCTGAATTCATCTACTACCTCTAATTGTGGCGCTCCAATTAATTCCCAGTATAGTTTCTTTCTAGTATCTTATTCGATTTTGTCCCAATCATTTTGTTGTATTTTTTTGCTCTGATTATTTGTTTTATTAGTCTTCTATTGCAGAATAGTATTACATTGTGACAGAACAACAGAGTATAGTAGTTTCTTGTTATTTTTTGTGGATTGAAACTGATTCTGCCGTTTCTTGTGGATTACCTTGACATTTCCTTACTTTATCAGCTACTATATCTATGTTCTCCTCTCTGTTTATTAATTCGCCTTTAATCGCTATTAAAATATCTCCATAATTTTTTCTATATAGTCTTGATATGTATATTGAGTCCAATTTTTTAATTTCTTCTATTTTCTTTTTTAGGTAATCGGAATTGGTGTTGATTTTTATTTTTGTTTTCTTATGTGTTATACCGAGGATTATATATAGTCCGGAGAGCGCTATATGAGCTTTTGTTGGTGATAAGGTATTTACTAATGTTCACACCTTGTCTATTTGATGTATTTTTATTGTTAGGCTCAGTTTGATTATTTTTTTTAGATTTTGTTCACCCAATACTAAATTAATCTCGAGAGTTTCCTTCCCCACATAGCGCTTTTTAATTCTTCGATTATTGGTGTCATTGAACTAGTTATTGCTTTTGCGAATTTGTTTTCTAGAGCTTTTATCTCTTTTTTTCTCATTTTAAGTCTCTTGGCTTTCATCAAACTCTCTATATTGGCATAGATTATTGGCTTTTTGTCTATCTGTAAGACATATATTTTTTCTTAATATCTCATGATGGTGCAATTCTTTAATTTAAATATTTTGTCATTTAGTACACAACCATTGCATCTCGTTAACTCATTAAGATCGTTTATGTTCCAATATTTGATCTTGGCGATTTCTTTCTTAACACTAGAAATTCTTCTGATTTTTTTCCCATCTGTAATTATCCATTTACTCTTTTCTTTCTCATTCCATTTATTTAATGTAAATGGATTTGGATTGTGTAATATTTCTTTAGGTTGATTCTTTCCTTCTATTGCCTTTATGGTTGCTTTAAACCATCCCAGTTCTCTTCTTTTAGGTATCTTTTTTATATTGTTGTTTATCTCTTTCCAGCTAATGCAACTTGTGTTATTGTAATTCAAGAATTGTTCCATTGTATACAAGTCATGAATATTCATTTTTTGTTTTATTTTTGGTGCTCGATTCATATTTTTCAATATATAGTTTATTGATGTTCTGAGTCCTTCTTTTGGTGTTGGCCATTCATTTAAATCTTTTAATAATTGGATCTGTAGTTTGTGCATTGCTAGAACAGCCTGTGCCATATATGTTTTGTTCTCTCTACTTGTAAAGACTGGTTTGGTTTTTAAGATTGATTCGTTTGTATTTGCTGCCCATTGTAGTTGTTTATTTTTATTCAGTAATATCCTATAATTAACAGTACCATGAACATAGTTATGCTTGTATAACATGTAAGATTAACTGCTATCTAGAATGGTATCTGCAAAATTTATGCTTTTGATTGGGCATATGATTTCACATGCTAAGGGGCTGTACTAATGCAATATATTGTTATTGTACTTATAAATATCATATGATTAAACAAACTCAAATGAGAATATTTCACACCATTTATTTAATAATATCCGTTTTGATCAACTTATCAATAATTACTTCACAGAAAACTTAATTGCAGAGAATTAATTTCAAGCTAGGTTATATTACAGTTGATTAATTCATGGATGAGTCTGTTTTATAAAAAGTTATTTTACCAAAAGCTAATTTTGCAGGCAAATTATTCTAGTCATTGTCGTTAGAGTTAAGTTTAGGTTTAAATAGTGCAATTTATAAAAAAATTGGCAGTACCTTGCTGTAAAATAATAATCTATGATCTAAGTTTTCAATAAGCATTTGTTGGTGAACTGATACAGATATAGATTCATTTATTTATTACAGTATGTGTCAAATGTTTTATTTTTATATTAGTCTACAATAATAATAAGGTTTTAACCCCTTCAAAAACTAATTTATTACAATACTAATTATATTATATAATTAGTTAATAGATGAGCATAACCAATAAAAGTTTTATTTAGCAGGCAAAAGATCTGAAGGATCACAGAGTAATCATTTTTACATGACAATTAAAAAGCATCTGGCTTTGAATTTAATATACTAACCTGGACCACGAAGGGGCTCAGGTTGCTGGCGCATTAAATTCAAAGCCAGATGCGCTCTTATTGGATGCGAAATTTTGGTAACAGTTTTATTTTTATTTTTCTTTATAACAAATAAATCACTTAGCTTAATCGAGTCTATTTGGCATATAAATAATATTTTACGACCTACATTTATCTTTAAAAAGAAAACAGTATCCCTTAGATTGTAACACAGGCTAATTTGCCTGCGTATTTTAAAATTTTTAATAAAATTTTAAATATTGATTTTAGCCATATCTTTTCTAAGTAAAAAATATTCTTTAAGTTTTGTTTTAGTAACTTTGTTATAAAATTTTTTTAAAATCATTAGAAAACTTTAATATAATAAATGTTTAAAGTTCTTGTATTGGCATTTTTACTATTAAAATTTTTCTTTAGATTTTTTCAAATTTTATATGTTCCCATCTTAAAAAAAATCTTTACTTCTA
Organism: Gigaspora rosea; assembly: GCA_003550325.1. Taxonomy (NCBI): domain Eukaryota; kingdom Fungi; phylum Glomeromycota; class Glomeromycetes; order Diversisporales; family Gigasporaceae; genus Gigaspora; species Gigaspora rosea. The sequence continues at coordinate 433,518 of QKWP01000186.1, read as the reverse complement.
ATACAAGTCTTAATTTTTACAAGTAAATCATTAAAGTTGCAATAATGAAAGTTGTCATCCTTTATATAAACTACAATATTGTCTTAAGAACTATAGTTCTAAAACTAAAACTAAATAAGATCGCAGAAAAATTGTAATAAAATTTTTTAAAAAAATTTTTTCTTAAAATTATCTATTTTCAGCTTATATGTAACTATAATTTATTTTCTTATAATATAAAAACTAATTTTGCAAAAAAGTAATCCTTATTTTCAAATATAATTGTACAAAGTTTTATTTGATTATTTTAGTATTTTAAAAAAGTAAATCAGAGCTAAAAAAGTGCAAAAACGCAGGCAAATTTGTCTGTGTTCTACTACAATCTAAGGGATAATGTAAATAATATATTCAAATATAACATTCCTGGTTTTAGCACGACTGCATCGTGCAGCTGCCCTAATTTAATATACTTCTATTTTTAGAATGCCTTTTTTCTACTTATCAGTTTTGTTAAAATAAAAAATTAATGTTTTTTAAATTGTGATTATATAAAAAGAGTTTTATTATTAAAATTGTTCAACAAATTCTAAAAAAATGTGATAGTGATTATAGTATAATTGTAACTGTATAGAGGGAGGTTTAATAATAAAAAATCAGAAATTTAAATCATATGACTGTATAGAGTTTGTGACTGTATGAGAGGTAACTATATGAGGGATAACTGTATTTTATCTGATCCCTCTTGTATAATATTATTTATGGATGCCCTTTTATTTCAAAAATTTTCTATATAAAACTATTACTACTTCTTTAAATGCATTTAGCCAATCAAATTTTAATATTTTAAATTAGATTATATAAACTTAATGATTTTATTGTTAATAAAGCTATAATTTAATTGTCTTTTCCTAAATGTAAACTGAATTTGTTTGTATATGTTGTATTTATAAAGATTTGACTATATAAGAGCACTGACATTTATTACCTAATATCCATTTACTATAGGAGCTTACCCACCCCTTAGGGATGTTACGGTCTATCCTGGTCTGGTCTCGGTTCAAAAGACCGGGTCCGAGCAGTGGACCACAAACTGGACCAAATTTCATAAACCGGTCCATGGACCGGTCCTATTTTAGTTCGGCTCAAGAACTGGTCTACCTGCAGCCAATAGGATTGGAGAATTTTGACTATCGTAACACACAAGATTTTGAATGAACTATAGTATAATGTTTTTTTATATAAATAAAAATGTAAAAGTACAATTACTTGTAATAAAAAGATAATCATAAAGCAAACACAGATATAGAAATTATCCTGTTTTGGTTGTCAGAAACCAGTAAATTTTTAACCTTAATTCAGTTTTTAGCAATTAAAGGTTATACACGAAAACCAATTCCAGTAAATCGATTTCGACTGAAGAAAGTGCTTGCAATATTATTTTAGAACCAGTTTGATTTATCCTCAATCGCATAGTTATGTATTTAAAGTAATGCATAAAATATATATTACGGACGAACCGATCTGGACTGGTCCCAATTTATGGACCATGGACCACTTAGACCGGTCCAAAAGACTGGTCCAGACTGTGGTCCTTGCCGGACCGTAACATCCCTACCACCCCTAGGTAAGATCTATAAATAGAATTTTAGCCAATCAAATTTAACTAAAGTAAGATTTTTTTTGACTCTCCAATTCTCTAAAATATTATCTAATAAATGTCAGCGCCCTAACTATTTATAATTTATAAAAAACCTATTTCATATAAGTTATATAGACAAATTATATATATATATATTTTTTTTAACTTTACAACTATGCTCTACTTTATTAGCAATTTACGTAAAAAAAATACATGAACTAAAAACTAACTACAATATAGGCTAATACCCGGCTTACTCCACTAGTGCCCAGGTATGGTTGTTGCACTGATGTTTGATAGTCTCGCAGCTACATACGATTTTCCTCATATATTTCTACGAGAGCATATTCAGGTTCTCAGCTACCTTCAAAACGAAATTCTATATATAAAAAGAAACTACTTTCGCATCCACCAACTTACTATATGCGAACCTCTTATTTGACTTAACATTGAGTTCTCGACTAACTCATTCAATGAGTTCTCCACCTCTTGTTTCTTCTGTTTTTTCCACTCTCCGTCTTTTCTTTTAGCTTTTATGAGCTCCGGAACGCGTGGCTCCTTGTTTCGAACTTCAAAAACCTTATGTTTTCTTTTTAGAGATCGCTCTATACCAGAAACAAGTAACGTAGAAAGACATGCGAGACTTTTGGGAAAACCACTAAAAGAAGAGTCTAGAAGCTTTACTACAAGCAGTCTGGTCCATATGACTGCTTTACATTTAATTGATGATTCGCCACTCAACAGAAGAATGATCTTAGTATAACATGATGCAGATTACTATGTAAATCCTATATTTACGGAATGCAGTGTTCGTCCAAGGAAAACTTTTTATTTTACTAAGTTAACGGCAAAGTCAATTAATTGAAAGTTGAAGAGCTCAGTGAGACGATTCTAACGGTAGTTAGATCATCCAAATCGGCCTAGTGGATGCCAAGATATATTCAAAAAATGATTGGGCGACTATATAAAATTCTTATGTAAACAGACTATTGTTTATATCTGTTTACATAGTAATTTTACATAGGCGGCCAATCGTTTTTTGAATATATCTCGGCATCCACTGGACCGATTTGGATGATCTAACCACTGTTAGAATCGTCTCATTAAGCTCTACAACTTTCAATTAATTGACTTTGCTCGTTAACTTAGTAAAATAAAAAGTTTTTCTTGGACAAACGCTGCATTCTGTTTATATAGTGATCTGTATCACATTACACTAAGATCATTCTTCTGTTGAGTGGCGAATCATCAATTAACATACTGTGACCTGGGCCAATTAGATTGGACAAGGTTATTAAACTTAACAATTTTTATTTCGAAGTCTGACAAGTTATTATAACTTTTGTTCAGCTAACAATTGGGCCTCGGGTAAAGATTGGTGGTAATGGAAGGCCATCATGAAGCCTGAGTCATCTTTTTCTCATCTAGTTGTAATATATTATTTACTACTTCTCTTCTGCATGTAATAATATTCAACTTAATAAAAGAAAAGAGCAAGGTCTCAGTAGGACCCTGAATAATCTATGTGAGGGTATATTTGAGTATCATAATAAAAATTTTTATGGTTAGCGCTTTTGGTTTGGTATATATAAGCTATATTTCACACATTAGATCAAACTTTCAATCATTTTTAACTTTTTTTTAAATACAACTATCAGGAAGTTTGTTATATAGATAAGTATTGATATATACAAATTAATCGATATATATCAATTAAAAATTAACGATATATATCGATAAACTAGTTATATATCGATAAGTATCTATAATGAATACATAGCATAAATAGATATAAATCGTTATATATTTATTGAATTTTACTAAATCTCACCGGCAGTGATCGTCACCGCTCTATAATAAACTTTTTAAAAAACTAAGATTAGGGTTTAGGGTTAGGGTTAAGATTATAGTTAGAAAGGCATATTATATGTAAATTTTTGTGCTAAAAACTTTTACTTAGTGCCTGAAGATAAGTTATCATAGTAAAATATTTTGTTGTCTAAGATTTTTTAGATTTTTTCTTAGTTTCGTTATTTTTTGTTTTTGTTTTGGTTATACATGATCCTACGATCTAATTGGTTGAACATATGAGCGGTGATGATCACCGCCGATAAGATTTAGCAAAACTCATATTTATTAATCAATTTTTATCGTATTTGTTGAAACTGATAAATAGTAATTAATAGATATTAATCGCAAAACAGATTTTTGCTTTCCCGTAATCTAATGTATATTGTATTATGTAATGTTGATCTTTTTTTTATTTAGATCAGATCCTTGATCGAACTTATTTTTTTATTTTTTTTTTAGTTCGTCGATTTTTGAATTTTTTTATTTTTTTTTATTTTTCTATTTATTTTGTTTTTTTTATTTATTTTTTTTCTATTTATTTCGTTTATATTTATTTAATTTTTTTATTTATTTATTTTTTTCTTTAGAAACTTTATCTTGCTTCNTTTTTAGTTCGTCGATTTTTGAATTTTTTTATTTTTTTTTATTTTTCTATTTATTTTGTTTTTTTTATTTATTTTTTTTCTATTTATTTCGTTTTTTTTTATTTATTTCTTTTTGGGATTTATAATTTATTGTACGGTGCAATATATTGCACCCCTATTATAACTATATGGATCATCAATTTTGTATAACAAACAATTAAAGAAATTTTTATCAAAGCAAAAAAATAAAATTTAATTAATATTAGGGTTAGAATAAGGCCTGGGATAGAGCAGAAGTATAGTTTATACCAAAATTTCACAAGGAGTATTTTTTATTAGAACTCCAAAGATGGTTTCATAGGCAAAATTTTTAATTATTAGAAGGGTGCAATGTATTGCAGGTGCAATAAATTATAAAAACTTTTCTTTTTTTTTATAACTTATTTATTTTTTTTTTTACTTATTTGTTATTTTTTTTCGTACTAACTTATATTTATTTAATTTTTTTATTTATTTATTTTTTTCTTTAGAAACTTTATCTTGCTTCGCTTTTCGCCTTAATTTTTCTTTCATCTTCTCCAAGTAAGTCGATATCTTCTGACAAAGCTTACAAGAAATTTATTAGAATGTAGAAGACCCGAGCAGATAAGAATTGTGGAGTGGAGATTTCCCACCTGTCTTACAAAAGTACGTTCATTTTTGTTGAGAAAGTAGATTGCACGAATCTATATAAAGTTAAGTATTTTTGTTTTTAGTATGTTTTGTTTCTTTTTTTTGTTATTACAACTAAAACTAATATATGTTTTGGTGTTTTCTTGCGCAGTATTTTTCGGTATTTTGAGTGGCGAAGTGATGCCATTCTTGTGGTGAAGCGGCAGCGTTCTTGTGATGAAATGACGACGTTCTTGCGATAAAGTGACGGCATTCTTACGGTAAAATGATGGCATTCTTGCGGTATAATGATAGCGTTCTTGCAGTGAAGTAATAGCGTTCTACTTTTGCCGTTTTGTTGACATCATTTAAGACATTTTAGGCTCTTGACATTCTTGTTGGTAAATAAGTCTATTTCCACTATTTTTTTTTCATTAGGTAAGTCGCTTTGGTGTCATCGGTCATCGTCGTCTTTGAAGCCTTTGGGTGTGCTTTGTGTCATTGTTATCATCGTCTTTGAAGCCTTTGGGTGTGCTTTGTGTCATTGTTATCGTCGTCTTCTTTGGTGTCGTTGGTGCTTTGTTGTACTTAGGTCTTGTATGGTTCCACTAGGTTTTGGTATCATTGCGGTGTACTTCTGTGTGATGTTTTATGTTGGCTTTTGTCTTAGTTTAGTCGCTTGTGTTAAATCGTTTTTGTTGGTGCAATGCATCCTTTGTTATGTAGTGATCATGTGGATACTGTTTTAGAATTTTGTTATTTAGAATAGTTAGGGTTAGGGTATTTGGTTAATATTAGTGTTAGGGTGTTTAGTTATAATTAGTTAGGATTAGGAGTAGAAGTTAGAATAAGTGGATTTATTTGGTGGTATTTGCTATTTGATAATATATGGATGTGTAAATAAAAAACACATTATTGTATATATATATTATAATGTTAAATAAATTATAAAACTGATTTTGCAATATAAATTAATTAATCATTATATGTCTGTATAATTGGATATAATAAACTCATTTTTTATTATCAAAATATTAATTGTTTTTATATTAATTATATATCGATTATTAACTATCATGATATGTATCGATTATAATCACTATCAATATATTGGTTATATATTGATTACTAACTATCATAGATATATATCGATACTGAATATTTCTATTGATAGTGATAGTAATCGATATATATCTGATATAGATAGTAATCGATACATATTTAATAAGATATATATCGATTAATATCTATATCAGATATATATCGATTACTATCACTATCGATAGCAATCGGCAGGGGTATTTAGTATTGATATATATCTGATCGGTTAGTAATCGATATATATCTATATATAAAATTTGCTGATGAACGTCTCTAAAAAAAAAAAACAAAAAAAAAAA
>QKWP01000186.1:368906-427358 GCA_003550325.1 Gigaspora rosea | reverse complement strand
AAAAAAAAAAAAAAAAAAAAAAAAAAAAAAAAAAAAACAAAAAAAAAAAAACAAACTGTTCTTTCCCTTTTATCCCTCTCTCCCTTTTATCTCTTTCTCCCTTTTATCTCTCTTTCCCTTTTACCTCTTTCTCCCTTTTACCCCTTTCTCCCTTTTACCCCTTTCTCCCTTTTACCTCTCTCTCTCTTTTATCCCTTTCTTCCTTTTTTACCCCTCTCTCCCTTTTACCCCTTTCTCTCTTTTACTTCTCTCTCCTTTTTACCTGCTGAATTACTATTATAGCCCAGATTTTTTATTAGCACATTTCAAATATAACATTTATAAAAATTACCCCATTAGCATTCTTTATAATATACCTATTTTGCCATTTAGCAGGTTTCAAATATAACCTTTTTCTCCAATACCTACTTTTCAAATATAACCTTTTTTAAAAAATGGCCCTCTATTAGCTATTTTTCAACTATGACCTCACATAGATTATTCGGGGTCCTGTCTCGGTTATAAAACATTAAAAAAAAATTAAATAAAGAGCTAGAAAAAAGACCTCTCTTTTTTTTTAAAAAAAATTTTACTACTAAGATCATATGAAAATGATCAACATGTACTATATCTATCACATGATATAGAGGCAATAGAATTGTTTATTTTAATGTGAATTAGCCCAAAGAGATACTTTGGTGGGTTAATTAAAAATATCAGGAAGGCAAGTTTGCTTATATATTACTATCTAAAATCTATCTAATCCTAATCTAAAATGACACTAACTCTAAAGTTAATTTGATAAAATATATTATAAGAGTCTGCTCCGCTTTAGTAGTCACCCAAATTTGGACCAATATTACCAATATCACACCTAGGAGTCTTAGCTGGGTTGGGTCTGACCCGGGTCAGAAAAACCCGGGTCGGGTCTGACCCGGGTCAGAATAAACCCGGGTCGGGTCAGACTCGGGTCAGACCTGGGTTATTGATGGGTGACGTATGATGAAACCATTTTATTGCAAAAATAAATAAATAAATAATTTATTATAAAAAAATATTCATTTGATAAAAAGAACTTCATACGTATGTACAATTTTTACAGGCAAAATTCTCGTAATCTAGTGATCGATTTTAAAGTATGTGTTTCATGCGTGCGTATGATTATTCAATTATGAGCATGAATGTGCATGTTTCTGAATTATGCGCATTTTATTCCATCAAATTTTATATAGAAAAATTAAATATAAAATAAGTAAATTAACATTCTAATCTATCTATATACTTCAATTCTGGGATGTTTGCTTTAACATTTTTTGATTTGTTGTCCGAAAAATGTGATCTAAACGCAGGAAACCTAACAGAAATACATAAGATGATTATGACTATTATCATGGTCGAGTAATTATTATAATATTCGAGAAATTATTATATCATTTTTCAATGCCCTTATTAACGCCCTTAAACAACACAAAATTCATTGCCAAGAAGCAGAAAAACCAAGAGTTAGCCATGTTAATTCGGATGGGAGTAGGTGAAGTCGATAGGAAATTTATTAGTGGTACCGGGCATCATAGAGTAGTAAAGAATAGAAATGATCCGAAATTTTGAGGGATAAGTTGTGCTTATAAGATATTGTGTTTGGGGTGTATTAGGAGGAGGTATTATAACATATTAATTGATTGGCAAAGAAAAAAGTTCAGGGAGTATTTGAAGAGGGGGTATGTTTAATTACTTATGATAACCAACCAGAGAGAGTGTGATTTAAGATACCTCGACACTGAAAACCAAATATAATTTTAGTTAAAGCCCCAGTTGGTTATTATCAATGATTAAACCTGCCGCAAAAGGAGCCTTTTTTGGCCTGAATGTTTTTAACTTTGTTAATTTTTTGTTGAAAGCAGATTTATTTATTAGAACGAGATATTATTTTTTGGGTTTTTTAAACTCTTTTCACTACACTAGCAATTACCACCGCACCAATAAGGCCAACAATGGCTAAAATGCCTATACATTTATTTTGGTCCGCAACTTGGTTTTGGCTATCGTTATACTTTTTCTCAAGAAAATTATTCGTTTTTCTATATCCCTAGGAGTATACTCCAACATGTCAGAGATTTCTTTAACAGTCATTTAATTTTCATTTTATCAAATTACTTCATTTATCTGTTTTTTTAAAATTCCTTCTCGCTTATAGTTTCTAACCTTTTTAATTCTTGCTCTATCAATTAGGGGTATTTATCGGGTCTCATGGTTTAGCATTTTTCACATGACGAATATTCTTTCTAGTATGGTCCTGTATGAATTTCATAATCGCCTACAGTCTACTCATATAGAAATTAACTTCTTCAGTGCTAAATGAATTTATTTTCTCTTGTCAATTTTTTCAGGTGAACGTGAATGTTCCAAATTTTTACTTTTGTTGTTTGATTGGCTAATATTCACACACGAATTTGAAAACGGTTTGTATAGTGGTCTAGTTCAAGAATAAGTGCAAGTTCAAGAACAAATGCAAAAACACGACAAATGCTCAATTATAGATAAAATATATGATTAATAAAAAAATAGTGAATATATTAGCGAATATTAAAAAAAGTTACATTCAGCCAAATATTTAATGATTGATTTCTAGAATTTTTGGTCAGAATTTTTGCCGCCCAGATTATCTGATAATCAATCAATTTTCTCAGTGACTCATAGTTTTATGTCGGTCTACGATCCACGATTATGATCAATGAGCTAAAACTAATATAGCAATATAATGTTTCTCTTTGCAACACTTATTTTAAAAATTGGCATTCACCAATAAAACTAAGCTGCATACTATCTGTCATTGGAGTAATGAGCTTTGTAACAAACTTTTTAGCTTATACCGATTCAAACTAACCCACAATACAGTATATTGCAATTACTGGTATAGTGAACAAATAACGGAAAATCGTAGCGTCAACCCATTATTAACCTGGGTTCAACCCGGGTTGGATTGGGTTGGGTCAGACTCGGGTCAGGTTTGACATGAGGCGGGTCAGACCCGGGTCGGGTTTGGCATGAGGTGGGTCGGACCCGGGTAGGGTTTGGCATGAGGCGGGTCAGACCCAGGTCGGGTTTGACATGAGGTGGGTCAGACCCGGGTCGGGTTTTGACCCAAGTGGGTCTGACCCGGGTCAGGCCCAAACCCGACCCAACCCGACCTATTAAGACCCCTAATCACACCTGATTCGATTTTTTTATTTGGAAAATCTACAACAAAGGGGCCCCAAAATTCCAGGTCGGAATACTTCGGAGTGCATCGGAATCATAGTTATGGTCAGCTGGATCGAAATTGATCAATTTTGCCCTAAGATCATAAAAATTTTATTAATAAATCATATCCATTCATTAAGTAAAAAATGCCCAGCTGATAATTTTGCTATAGAATCTCTAACAGATTGGGCTAAACGCCGACCTAGATCCGACGCATCCAACCTGGAATTTTGGGGACCCTCCAACAACACCAGGGCTAGGGTGTCCAGGATTATGCGAAAGCATAATATGCACATAATTTACAAATTTTCACATTGCATATGCTTCGCATAATTCGACAAAAAAAAAAGCACTCAGATCACGTGGCTGAAATATGATTGGTTGGTTTAAATTCATTCGGAACTTAATTGTAAATTGGGGACAGAGTAATATTTGTTCCGAAAAATTCCGACGAAGAACCTAAATTACGAGCATGTTTTAGTAAGGGTCCGAAAAACTCCGAAAAATAGAAACAATTACATATAGTGTACAATAATAAAAATCGCATAATCGATCGCATAAATTTAAATTTATTTCGCATCCATCGCATAATCAACCTCATCGCATCGCATGATCCTGGACCCTCCTGTAAAATTCAAATCGTAAGATTTTTACGAAGCAAAAAACCTTGAAAATAAACCTGTCTCGGAGCATTAATAAAAAATGCCAAGAGAAAAATTTTACCTATAAATTTTTTCTAGCACCTATTCTCTGAACAACCCTAACCCTAATTTTAAATGCTTCAATTTAACTCCCTTCCAAATAAGACGGGTTCGGTAATATTAATCAATTATTTGAACTTACTTCAGATCAAATGAGCCCAAGACAGGATCTTTTGAGCCCACTTCAGGTTCAAATAACTTCCTAAGCTGGGTTTATTCAAGCCTAATTTTGGTTCAAATAATCCTATACCGAGTTTATTTGAGCCCATTTTGGCTCCAATACACCCAAGTTGAGTTCTCTTGGGTCCAAGTCAGGTTCATGTGATTTACTGTATCAAAAATTTCACCAATATAAAATTTTCGGTGACTGAGGAGTTACAAATCAAATGCAAGTTACATGAATTTTTAATCCCTATATCTAATAGTCGTTGCGTCTAACGACCACAATACACATGTATTACATCATTTAAAATACATTTTTCGTTTATCTAATTGTTAGAATTCAAAAATCATCAGAAGTTTTCCACATTGCTAGGGGTTTTTTGCTTTTTGTCAATGGTCTTGCTTTATTAAGGATTTACTGTGTTGCAATTTCTCCAGGGCTTCGTTGTTTCACCAGGAGGTTTCGTCTTCATCGTTTTTTGTTTTAGGATCCGTTTTTCGCCATTTACGTATTCGCCCAGTATTATAGCAGCTCTGTTCGGCTTGAAATTGATCTTTTAAGCTCGCCTCTACCTGTATGGAGCAAGAATCGGCCTAAATTTAGTTGAGAGTCAAGCCGAGCCAAGTCATCATTATGTACGTACTAACGTACGTACGACCAATTTTTACTATAACATAGCAGCACTAATCATAATCGCGCATTTGTATTGGTTATTGAAATTTACAAAAAAAAAAAGTCATTTTTATGAAAACCAATTCTTTTATTTGTTTCGCATTATATAACTTATATTTAATAATAATTTAAATAATGTGCTCTTATTATAAAAAGAGTAATTTTAGCAAAACAAATAAAATTAATTGAATTACATTACTAAAGTATTACAAAAACAAGCAAACATGCTGAGCAATGTACTCATTATTACAAGTGTTATTAAAAAAAGAACATTCTTCATTTTTGTGGTTTTGTTATTTGCAATTTGCAAATAATAATAAAATTATATCGATATAGTACTGTAGACTATTAACAAAATTTCATTCTTCAAAATCACTGGTTTTTAGCTAATTTCAATAAGACTTGAGATTAAACAAATTTCACATAATAATGTCGCACTTTACCAAACTTTTAATTAGACCAGTAAGACTGGATAATTGGTATTTTTTAAAATAAAAGAGACTTTCAATATTATTAAACTATTTGATTGGTTGTCGTTCTTTTAATTTTATTGGCTTATAGTGTAAATTATACAGTCTCGGGATATGAATACGCACGCACTATATCACATATTCAAAAAAAAAAAAAAAAAAAAAAAAAAAAAAAAAANCAAAAAAAAAAAAAAAAGAAAAAAAAAAGAAAAAATCAATACTGATTATATTAAAAATCTAATGTTTATATAAATAAATATAAATATGAATAACAAATTTATCGAAAAAGAACAAAAGGCTATTTAAATATGATAACAATTTTTCTAAACAAATCAAAATACTAATAAAAACATTATATACACATATAACCAATCTTAGTAATGGAAATAATAGATATAGTACTTTTTTTGGTTTATCTATATCCGATTTAGAATAACTTTTTGAGAAACATTTTTGTCATCAACTAACTAACCCAACGCTTTTTTTAGATCATTCAACCTTCGTTTTAGTATTTCTCTTTCGTTTTCACTTTCAGCGTAACGCATTTTCATCTCAATTAGCATTTTTTCCAAACCTGCAAGCTGATCCTCCAATGTATTATTACGTTCTATTAGTGCCTTATTTTTTTGTGTTAAAGAATCCATTTGTTCTTTATATTTGTATTCAATTTCAATTGGTTTAGTTTGCAAAGTTTTACGTAAGTCTGAAGCTGTCATTTGAAGTTCCTCATTATCATCTTTAACCTTTGCAAGTTCTACTTTGGTATTTACGAGTTCATTAGCCAGTTCGACATGTTCTCGATTAAGTTCTTGTAAATTACCCTCTAAATGTTTAACTTGATTAGTTAAATGATAATTATTTGTCTTTATCTTTTCTATGGCTTCAGCCTCTGACATTAATCGCCGTTTTTCAGCTTCTTGCTGTGCGTAATATGCCTGTTGGTATTTCTGGAGTTTCTTGGGTGTGATTCTAATATTATAAGCATCTTTAACAAATTCGTTTGTCTTATATTGAGTATCTGTAATCAATTGTGCAAGAACACCCGTGGCTGTGACCTACATAACGTATAATAATTAATTACAATAATTATAATAATTATTAAATAATTGATAAAATAAAAAGTTTTTCTATGCGTGCCTGATAACTTTCAAATAAACCACTCTTTAAATATTCCAAAAGAGGCTCAAAATCCATTTCTATCAATTTCTTTTCATTTTTTTTTAATAATGCAATGCTAAATCGAAAGATCGATTCAATTCCTTCCATAAAAATAGTATCGTATATCCGGAAAACCAATGATAGAGGGAATTTATATGCAAAAAGTGTCATAAACCACTGTGATGCATACATTGACGAATTTATTCCTTGAGATCGGAGATGATAATGGACTTTGGGTAACATTTCTTCAACAAGATGATCAAATTGGAAAAGTCTCAATTGAAGACCATCCATGCCCGGTAAAAAGTGTCCACGTAAATTATAAAATTTCATCATTTTGACAAGAACACTAAATGCTTCTTCATCAGGCATCTATTAAAAAAAAAAAATAATAATAATAATTTTTTTCATTCGTTAAACTTTGAAAAAAAATAATAATAATTTGTAAAAGATATAAGTATTGAAAAGACGACTTACTTTTTGTAAAAGTAAAGGGCCAACGATAAATGATATACCTTGACAATAACCAACCTCTTTATCATAAAGTGAATAAGCTTTTACGACGTTGAATAATCCTTCTTGACCTATTCCATCTGAATCTCTAAAATATTCATGTTTAGGAAAAGTACGATTCAAATCCCTCAAAATCATTTTTTCGTGAGGACTTGTTTCCTTTAATAATTGGGCATACATAGTTTCCAATTCACTGTCTTTAGACTTAGACATAAGTTGCCATATCATACCACGCAATGATTGTGGAATTCCTTTTTGAATCATCTTTGATAATTCACGAGGTTTCGTCCTGGCAACTGTCTCATAATCAGAAACGATTTGACCCCAAAAGTCTAAGGATTAAGTAATCAAAAGTCAGTTTAAAAAAAAATAATTGATCATTATATTACACATAAGAAAAAAAAAAAAAAACAACAAAAAACAAATTACCCCAATCGATGTCATCTTCAAGATTAGATTCAACGGCCTCACTATGAACACGTTCAAAACTAGCCCTAATTTCAGCTATTCCTTGGAGAGACATCCTTCTTGCTTTTGGGTCTTCTTGTAAAATTTGATTTTCTTTTTCAAGTCTCGCTAATAATAAATCATAATTTGAACCAGTCGAAGACATTGATCCAACAGACATACGGCTCTCATCATTTCTAGAGATCACCGAAGCAGTAGGAGAACGACCAGTAAAAAGTGTTGATAAGGCACGTATAGAATTAGGAGTTTTAGGGAATGACCAGTCAGAAAACCCCCATTCTTTTGATGCCTCTTCAGTATTAAGGGAATCATCTTCCAAAGATATATCATTCAATTCAGGATTTTCAGCGAGAGAAGCAACTGACATACGATTCTCATTATTTCTATCTTCAACAATTTCATAATTTTTAACATCTTTTTTGTTAGTTGATTGATGAAACGAAATTGATGAAAAACTACTTGACTTTGAAGCAGTTGAATCAGCAAAATCACTTGATTCATAGTCATTTTTTTCATCTTCAGATGAAGTTGTGGAATAACTACTACTATTCCGCAATTTTTCATCTTTCAAATCTTCAATAGAAACATCTTTATCTTCAGAATGTACAACGTTCACATGGTTATCCGTAGTATTTATGGAATTATCAGAAATTTCGTCAACAATAACATTTTTAGAATTAATTGAATTTATATTGGAATTGTCTAAAGGAGTTAGCGAAGGGTTATTCTTCTCTTCTTCTTTTTCAAATGAAGTCTCAAAGGAATTACCCTGAAGAGATTCATTATTTTGAATATCATTCGATTTATCGAGAGTATCGAGAGTAGTAGTATGATCGGTCAAATCTGCGGATTCACTGAACGAGTCATCGTCATAAACTGAGGAGGCAGTAGATGATGAAAGTTTATCAACTTTATCACTTTCTTCAAAAGAAATGGAATTTTGACTATCTAATTCATCAGGAGCTTTAAAATTTGGAGAATAGTCATTGTAATTATAAGGGTCGTTCTCATCTTTAGGAGTAGCAAAGGCGTCGCTAAATTCATCGACCTCAGCCTCAGTTTCTTCAACGTGTGAATTAAAATGTCTTGTTGCTAAAATAGTTGGAACTTTTATTGAAAGTTCACTTTTTGTTGGTTCGACAGCAGTTGCCATTACTGGTTTTTATTTAAAAATTTTCTATTAACTATATTAATAAACTTAATAAACTCAAAACGTTGAAGAAAAAAACAAAAGTACAATCAAAGCACAAAAAATAATTTAAAATAACAAATCTATTAAGACAGATCTAAAGAAAAAAGATTCATGTCTAATAAAAATAGTTTGACTTTGAGTATTTTCGTCATTAAACAATTACTATAAAAGAAAAAAAACAGGAGTTTCGCACAAATGAAACATAATTTCATATGTGTAACATTTTACATTTACAAATTTAGATTGAAATTAAGCATAATGTAGTACGGAAGTACAGTCACAACATAAGGGTACTTCAAAGATTTTCTTCCCGGCATCGACCAAATAAATTACTAAATTTAGTTAGAACCATTTTTAGGGAATCTGTGTGTAATCAATCTATTAATAGAAACACGTTTTAACATATATAGAGCCACACTGC
Organism: Gigaspora rosea; assembly: GCA_003550325.1. Taxonomy (NCBI): domain Eukaryota; kingdom Fungi; phylum Glomeromycota; class Glomeromycetes; order Diversisporales; family Gigasporaceae; genus Gigaspora; species Gigaspora rosea. The sequence continues at coordinate 418,381 of QKWP01000186.1, read as the reverse complement.
AGTTCGACTATGACGATTTAAAAAAAAATAAATATATATTTGCCCTTAATAAATCATTAATAAATATTATATTAGATTGCATGAACCTTATGATAGATATATTTTACAATTTTTATAAACCTTTTTTGATGACGGATACTTTAAATATAATGGAAGCAAGGACGGGACGCGAAAAACAAGTGTATAAGAAAGGAAGCATACGTCAGGTTTGATTTTTAAATATATTAGATCAAATCAAATTTTTCATATTTATTATACAACATATTTGCTGATCTAATCATATTCGAATAATTTTTTTTTTTTTCTTTAGGTAGCTGGTTGCGTACCAGTTAATAAGACAACGAAAAAAATTCTGTTAATAACGCCGCGACGAGAAAAGAAACGTGGATGGATGCTGGTAATAATATATTTTAATCAATGTAATTTAAAATGTTATTATATATGCAAATAACTTTTTTATACGTTCAAACTTAAGCCTAAAGGAGGATGGGAAAATGATGAATCGGAACAAGAAGCAGCAGTAAGAGAAACATATGAAGAAGGTTCTTTCATCATTTTTAATAATAAATATGCTGTATATACTTGAGAATCCATGATTAATAATTAATTTTTGAATAGCTGGAGCACGAGGAAAAGTAACATCATTAATAGGTGTATGGGATCATAAAGATATTGACAAAAAAACAGGATTGCCTAAGGCAACATTTAGTTTTTTTGAAATGGAAGTAGAGAAATTGGAAGATAAATGGCCAGAAATGGATGAACGGGATAGACAGTGGGTTTGTGCCTAATCATTTTATTATTTTTTATTAGTCTTTTTTTTTTTTATTCATTACAGCATTACTAATAGCTTACATGAACCTTAGTTTGCATACGATGATGCATTAAAAGCTTTAATAAAACCTTTTATGCGAGAAGTAGTTGAACAATGTTCACTGGCACCATCAAATAAAAAATCAAAAAAGGTAATCTAGTTAACTATTTTTTCTATATTGACAAAGATTAAGTATTTGTAAAAAAAATTTAACATCCATGTTATATATATATATAAAAAAAAAAACAGGAATTTTCAGAATCAAACATAAATAAGAATCATAAGGATACATGGACCTTAAAATTTTCTGTCATAATAGTTTTCTTTACATTTCTTATTTGGTATTTAATAATCAAAGATAATAAATTGTATCTATTCTGAAATAGACATTTTTATTTTCATTTTATGGAACATTTGAAGCAACAATCCATGATCTCATAATCGTTCTTTTTTTTCAATTAAATTTAATATCTAATATATAGATTTATATTACATTTTAATTGCCACATATTTTTTTTGTTATTCTTCTTGTATAATATTTTAAAGCATTTATCATGAGTTTTTTTATTCATTATTCACTGTCATTAAGCTTATTAAGGAGCTGAAATACTACTTTTAGTTATTAAAATTCAAAATAAGAATTATATTTTAAAAAAGTCTAACATGCAGTTCAAAATGTGCATTCATATGCTTTTGCATGACTGAATTATCCTATTTTGAAGTAACCATTCAATGAGGAAATAACCAATTTAAAAAGATGATGCGCATAAATGGTTATCAAAAGCTCATAAAAAAAAAAAAAAAGCTTGGTACCTTGATTCGCACGATTCTGTTTAACATGGTCTATGTTAAAACTTTGACATATGAACGGGCTTTAGCGCTAAAATTGCTTCATTAAAAAGTACCCGTTTTTTATTTGTTGATCAAGTGACATGAATATATGAAAATCATGTAAATATTGGTGTCATGTGATTCATTGAGGGTTTTATTCTGTAACAATGATTAACTCCGATTAGACGTTAACATTAAGCTATGATACTCGCTATTAGAATTTTTCTTTTTGGACAATAAAAGTCAAACATCTTTGGTGTATAGAACATATACTAATATATATAGCATACACCCATTCAAATAATCAATAATAACAAATTTGTCCTTTAAGAGATTTATGATTTAATACCGGTAGTCTCAAAGCTACCTGCAGATTTTGCACCTTTTTTTGATTACATACACAAATATACACGCCACAACTTCTTACTCATCATTGAATGTATCGGCAGATTTGGTTTTTTTTAGAAGTTTAAATCGATATACGGCATTATGCGGCATAATTTAGCAGATAGAATTTTTAATATTCCAAAAATTTTTGATGGTGGGACCAGATTATTTGAGAATGCAAATCTCTGACAGGCAGCTTATTAGACAATTCACTATTTCTGAGGCGGAAGGACATTACTCACAACAATAATATTGCCAAATGACACGTCTCAGTATGCCCAGGCTAATGGGTTTTATTAATATAGTCTAATGGATTTGATGCATAATTCATTAAATCCTTCTTGCAGAATAGTGCAGAATAGACCTACATTAAATCAAATCTAATCAATAAATTCGTCAGACCAATAAAATAAGGGGCTCAGATTCAAATTTAGTAAATTTATTAAGAGTTCAACTCAGCCATATTATTACCTTTTCAATCAAGTTCTTGAACAAGGATGTTAGGATCTAGGATCGAGTCCTTTACAAAGATCAATCAGGATCGATAAGGATTCAATCCTTAAATCACATGGCAGTTTGACTAGGTTTCTTTAGTAAATCCAAGATCTAATTATTATTGGATGTCGTTGTTTTAACAATAAGGTATTCATTGATTGATTGCGGCATGCATATTATCACTGAATATATTATATCTTAAACGCTGATGACCTCGATAAACTAACGGTTTTTCTAACAAGTCTGGGACCGTCATATTAGATCTCAGAACCGGATTCGCAATTTAACAACCTTAAATATTGGGCTTCTCTTCAGACACGGGGTTGACTAATATAAATGCTAAAAGAAAATTAAATTTATATAATTTCAAATATTAAAAATTTATTACTAAATCTAATTAATTATTTACGATAAAATTTGGGCCTTGGTTGTAATATTTTTCAAAATTTGGGTTCTTATATGTAAATTCCCCAACAATAACCCTTTTTTGCAAGCATCTTTTCCAAATATTTTCTATAGATTTAGCGCATATGCACCCACCCGATCAACCAATCAGATAGTAAGATCAGGTGTAACATGAAATCGAAAAAATAGACGTATGTACTGTACGTCTAACAAAAAAATTTCTTGTGAAATTTTATGATAGAGACAGTCTTTGCTAATCATAAAATCAGATGATGAAAATTTTTTGTACTTACTTGAATAAATTAAATGAAGATCTTAAAAAAACTATTAGAAAAAACAACGTTTGATAAAAGTTTTCTAACATAATACCTTTGAATATTTATAGTTCTACCTGTATTCAAGGATTTATTTGTATGATTATATTAACTTACATATCTGATATAGTAAATTATATTTTAAATAAATTTTTATTAATTTGAAATTAATCAATTCTTATAAAACAAAATAAAATTATTAAATTTTTAAAATTAAAAATATTTTTAAATACAGATATAAGGGAGCCAGGGGTATTATGGCGAAGTTAAAGTTGCTATTATAAAAACTTTTTATTAATTCACATAAGCATCCAAATATTTATAGTCATTGATATATAACTTAATACATTCAAGAATATATCAAAAGAAGCATAAACATAAAAAATCATCATCACGTGCAACGTATTTTAAATCCGGAATTTTGATCGAATTATGGCGAAATTAATTTTTATGGCAAAAAAAAATTTTTTCCCCATTTCCCTAACCCGATTCGTTTTCTAAATTCTGAAATTAGATTTAGCTTTTGGTCGACCTCTTTTTTGATTGGTTACTTCCTGTTATTGGCCCGCTGCAGCTTTTTCTCTTTTTTTCGAGCTGCGTTTTGCCTAATCTCTTTAGCTTTTCATTCTGCTTCGTTATTTAGCTCTTTTATTGATACCAACTTTCTTCATTGGTCAAAAGTTGAGAAAGGGTGTTTTTCTCTTTTTTTTTTTAGGAGGAGACAATGCAGATTCAGATGACACTTGAGAATTTTGAACTTGCAAAATGGAATACTTAAGTGCCAAATGTGATTACATGTTCCAGGGCTCTTGTAAATTTTCAATTTCTCACTTAATTTTGCAACCTGGGATTTTAACAAATCATTCTCATTCCTAAGTAAAATATCTTTTAAGCTTTTAATATTTAAGCAAGTGGAATAAGAATGATTTGGTTGTGCAAGTGGTAGTGATATTAGAGTTGTACTGGTTAACTGAACAAAAGGTGAGTTATCTGAAGTAAATTGTTCAGTTAACTAAGAAGGATCTAAATGATTCGCCAATTGCACTAGAATCAAAGGGCCATATTCTAGTGGTTTTGTAAGCATTATGAATAGCTAGCAGAGTATAAGTTTTAGTAAAAATAGAACCAAGAATCTTTGCAAAAGTATGCTTTGTTACTATCTTGCTGTTAATATCATTATGAAATTTATTGCTATACTCTTTTTTTAATTTGGCAAATGAAACTTTAGATAGCTATAAAACATGCATTGTGTAGCAATACAAAAAAAAAAATATTGTAACAAAAAAACAATATTCATATAGTTAATATTACTTTTGTAACCCTCAAGAATCAATAAAACTAGATGCATAGGTGAAATAGAATTAATAAAATGGTTGAGATACATTTGAAAAAGATCTTTATGCATATATCCAGTATCTGTGAACCCCATAATGGCTTCAGAAAATTACTTTCCAATAGACCAAAAATTGTATGAACACTTTTATAGTAAGTAAAAGTAGTATATATACAGTAACCTAGCAGCTAAAATAGTTAGTGCTATGGAAATATAATCATGGATATTTCTATATACCATTATGTGAATTTGGTGTGCACTTTTCCTATAACAACTTTTCAGATTTAGAAATAAAGAATAAAACTAGTTTGATTTATATTTTCAAATTTGTATAGTAATAAGTGAATTTTTATCAATACTATTACTAAATTTTTTAAAGTAATTCTTCACAATAGTTCTATAGGTTCTTTGGGCATAGGCTTTTGATAATTCTTAAGAAGTATAAAATAATACCTCAGAGTAATCTTTCAAGAAATATGCTCACCAATCTGGACCTGACCAACTATTTTCAAAAAGGTCTATTTGCTTGTTTAGCCTTAAAATCTCTATTCTACAAGAGTTAAAGACATGTTATTAATTATCTAATTATTTTTTATCAGAGACCTATCCTTCTTTCCCTCTCTTAATATATATTTGGTCAGGTTCTTTATATATAATTTTAACTTTTTTTACCTCTTTTTTCTCTCTAAACAATCACTTAATCTTTGACATCTCTCTTAATGACAGACCTTGTTAAACCAAATCCGAGTCTTTATACATTAGTACAATAATCTGCAAATTGATTTTTTTTTATACTTAATAAGTATAATTAGTGGGCCTAAATAAATAAAAAGTTTATTATTTTTTATAGAGTAGTTTTTAGAATTTCAATGCTCTTTGCAATTCCATTAATGCTTAGTTGCTTAGAATTATAAAAGTAGTTATTTAATTTATCAAGCACTCAATAGTTTTTTGCTGATTAATATAAGAAACTGGTAGCATATTGTTTATTATAATCTTTGAAAATATTATAATATAACATGATATATTTATAGTAATATACACTTTATTTAACTCATAACTAGTTAACAAAAATTTCTTTTAATAAAAATATACAAATAAATATTGATAACTAATCTAAATTTATTAATCAGTCATTATGAAATGCAATTAAAAAAAATAAAATACAAATATTACTAAACTAAAATATATAATATTAATTATATTAATTATTAACTGATAAATTAAAATGAAAATTGTATTAAAATATGGAATTTATAATTTATTGTATGGTGCAATATATTGCACCCCTTATTATAACTATATAGATTATTAATTTTGTATAACAAACAATTAAAATTTTTTATCAAAGCTTAAAATAAAATTTAAATAATATTAGAGTTAGAGTTAAGGCCTGAAATGAAGCAGAAGTATAGTTTTTACCAAAATTTCACATAGAGTATTTTTTATTAGAACTCCAAAGGAGGTTTTATAAACAAAATTTTTAATTAATAGAAGGGGTGCAATGTATTGCAGGTGCAATAAATTATAAATCCTTAAAATAAAATAAACAATAAATATTACCAAAAAATAAAATTTTTAGTAGGTTTATGTTTATTAGTTTTAAAGCAAAGTTTATATTAAATAAGTAGTTAAATAGAAATATCTTTTTATTTTAATTCAATTTTATTATAATCTGTAATATTAAATAAATAGGTTTATTTTTGTACTTTAATTAAATAAGATCTATTATATAGTATCGGTCACATGATATGTTACAACAAATTTTCTACATATAAAATTTATAAAAAAAACATATAAAATTACTATAAGCTTTGAATCTATGATGTTTCTTCCCCTATATATTAACTTAAAATTAAATTTTTCAGGAATATAAAACAAGAGGTAAAGAAAAAATTGAGCTAAAAAATTGAATTAAAATTTTGCCGATTTAACAAAACGAAAATGTAACTTAGCCAAAAACAAATATTTATCGATTTTAAGACAATAAATATATGTAAAATTATGCCCTAAAACTTTACTTAGGTGATAAAGTAGGTTACCTTGTAAGAAAAATGAGTTACCTATGTACTAAAGTAAAATTTTTGAGTTTTAAATATAAAACCACTTTTTTATCAAAATAACCTATTTTGGGCGCTTAAGCAAAGTTGTTCAGCATGCAATTTTACTTATATTTATAGTCAAAACACATTTTTTTCAGTTATTTACTAGGTGAAATATAGAGTCAAAGTTAGAAAAAAATTTTTTTTAAAAAAAAATTTTTTTCTAACTTTGATTCTATTTTTCATCTAGTAAATGGCTAAAAAAATGCGTTTACTTTAAATACAAGTAAAATTGCATGCTAAACAACTTTGCTAAGTACCCAAAGTTGGTTATCTTGATATAAAAGGGGTTTTAGGCCATGCAAAGTTAATTAATTGGTTCTCGTAACCCGGCCGAGTCAAAATTTGAAAATTTTTATAAAAATTTTTTATATATTTTAATAACCGGGTGAGTTTTAAAAAAAAAATTCAAAAAAATTTTACAAATTGTTATATATAAAATTTAAAAAAAAAAGCTGGCCGGCCGGGTCTATTTAAAAAGTTTCATGTTACGAGAACCAATAAATTAAATTTGTGTGGTCTTATATTGAAAACTCAAAAAATTTTATTTTAGTACATAGATAACAAATTTTTCTTACAAGATAACTTACTTCAGTCACCTAAGTAAAGTTGTTTATGGCATGATTTTACACATACTTATTATTTTAAAATCATTAAATATTTGTTTTTGGCAAAGTTACATTTTTATTTTGTGCAAAAATAGCAGAATAGTAAGGGGCGTACTATTTATTACGTAATATTTTTTACTTAGTAGCCACCTCTACTCATGTATTGTGTGATCATTTTATCTAATTCTAATTGATTAATATAATATATAGATGTGATTACTACCTCTGACCATGTATCCATGATAAAAATTACGTAATAAATAGCATGCCCTTAACTTGGTAGAAAAGGTAAGTTTATTCTTCTTCTTTTGCTCTATATAATCGCAAAATTTAATTTTAAATTAATATGTAGGTTGAAACTAATCTAGGCTAACAAGTTTACAGTAATTTTTTTTTGTTAAAGTGTTTCCTTAGAATTTAAAAAATTTTATTCAGGATATTAGATCCATTAGTGTTCCAAAAGAGCCACCAGCATTTGTTACATTGACGAGAATACAATTAGCCACACGTACAACTTTTGGTTGTCTAATTTAAGTAGTCTGCCTAAAGGTTCTACACTAGTTACCATACCTACAACCCAACTAGAAAATTGCCTATTTAAATCCTTTGATTTCTGTTTCTCCTGCCAATCTATTCTGTATCCCCAAAACAGGCCCATTACATAAATTAGTCAGCCAGTTTTGAATGCTTATCCACTATTTTTAGAACTCAGCTAGGTATTCCTGGTTCTGTTATTCACAGCAGAAGACTTGATAGAGTAGTTCCTGTCTCACACAGGTATTACCTATGCTTCAGTAACTTACGTATTTACTAAGGCGAACAACTTGCAGTCAGGGAATACCTTTGCAACCACTACCGTTACCTACTTCTGCTCTTGTAAAGTTCGCTCTAACCCTGGTATGCACTATCACTTTCCTACTAGTTCTTCACTAATATATCCCAACTTCCAATCCAGTTGGCCTGGAAGGGTTGATCTACTTATCATTAGGTATCATTATAGTTTTTCTTTCCCTGGTACCTACTTCTATAACATAGGTTCTTTTCCTTTGGTACAACTCTGGCGGCCAGGTTGGTAGACCTTGTTCCTGAGGTCAATGTCTGGTTCTCCGGCTCTGGTCCAATATTCCAGTTTGGTAGCACTATCAAAGATCTTTGCTACCTTATTACTCGGAACTTGCCAAATAGGTTCTGTTTGCCCAGTTTCTTGGATTTACTATATTACAAGACTAGTAATGCCACCGAAATTAATTTTTGAAAAAGGCCTATTTTGTCTTTATTAGAGAAAATTAAAATTTTTTTATAAGGAAGAGCAAATAAAATTTATATAGATATGTTCATTATAATTTCCATCTTTTAAATAAAATAGGTCAAAAACAATTTCATTTTCAAATTTAATTTTGGGTTTTAAAGCCCAAAATAATTTCATTTCATATATATACAAGACACAACTTTGTCTGAAAGCTACTATTCAAGATAGTAACCAAGGACTACAGGTAATGTACCCAACCAATCAACAGAAAACAGTTACCAGAATATAGGTCTATTTTTCAAAAGCGTTAGTAGTGGGCTTTGAACCCTCGATCTGCCACTTGGGGGATAACAACTTACCAACTTTTTTAAGTTACTACACCCAAGTTTATAGTAATTTTATATGTTTTTTTTATATAATTTTATATATAAAAAAATTTGCATGTAATATATCGTGTTACTAATATATTTTATAAGAACATAAATTATAAATTTTATGTTCTTAGTTTGTTCTTTAAAAAGAACATTATTTTTAAATACAGTGTTCTTGGATTTTTTTGAATGTTCTTAAGAATATTGAAAATATTGAATATTTATTACTGGTATAGAGAGTGTATAGAGTACTTTGTGTAAGATATTTTGCACGAGATACTATATAATTTGTAGATAATTAAAGGTAGAAGGGTAGAATGGTAATATTGATCATATTGTGACCATATAAAATCAGATAATTGACCAATCATGATTGTAAACAATATAGATTTAACCAATCAGAATTAAAGATTTTTGTATAACTACAGAATATTTGAACCAATTTTGAAAAACTTTATAACATATAGAAGTATAATTTTTTCAAATACTATATTTATTAAAATTTTACTATTATAAAAAGAGTACTGTATTTTGTACTACATATTATAAAATTTTTGGCTAAATTAATAACAACCGTAAAAAGTTTTATTTGTAGCACATTTTTATTTTCTATATAAATCTTATTATACTACTAAAATCATATAATAAATAATATACATTCACTCTACTCTTAAATCATTACGCTTTCTTAACTAGACTTTAAAAAAATGTCTTTTGAAAATAAATATTCTAACAATAATCCTTTTTGCTAAACAGAATCATACTATATATACATATTATACTAGGAAAATAAAGTTCAGAGCATAATAGTCAAGATAATTTTTTACGAGATCACCCGCCATATCGGGCTGATTCGTGTTGATCTGTTTATATGTTTTGAAATGCTGATTGGCTTAATTTCACGTGAGCGAAACCCGACACACACAAATTTTGGTTTATTGCTTCACCAGTAAGTCCTCCACTATGCTCCGGACAATTATTAATGAAGAATATTATCTATTAAAAGATATAATATGTTATATCTTAAGGGGGCTTCCAGAAATTAGGTGTTTCAGAGAGGGTGGGTGGGTCAGCTAAAGTATCAGATATAATTCCGGCCAAAATTTTATAATTCTGGTCAAAATTACAAAATTATTTTTGACCAAAATTATAAATTTATTAACAATATTTAATAATTAATAACTTTTAATTTACTAGATCAAATTTAGTGATTTAACTACCAAAATAATCCTCTCAATGAGAGGATTCTAGAAAGCTAAAATTATTAAAGTCTAATCACTGGATCCTAAGATCAGAATAGATATATATTACTACAGTATAAAAGTTTTATAATTTATTAAAAAATTATAAACCATTTATTGTAATACAAATTTATTCTGATCTCTGGGTCTTGTGATTGGATTTTTATAAATTTGTGCTTGCTAGAATTCTCTTATTGAGCTGATTTTGGTAGTTAAATCATCAAAATTGGTGCAGTAGATCAAAAGTTATTAACAATTAAGAATTAATTTTCAATTGTTAATAACTTTTGATCTACTGGGCCAATTTTGATGATTTAACCACCAAAATAATTAGCTCAATGAGAAGATTCTAGCAAGTCTAAAATCATGAAAATCCAATCACAGAATCCAGAGATCGGAATAAATTTGTGTTACTATAAATAGTTTATAATTCTTTAATAAATTATAAAACCTCTGTAGTAACACAAATCTATTCTGACTTAGAATCCAGTAATTAGATTTTAATGGGTTTGGGCTTTCTAGAATCTTCTCATTGAGCTAATCATTTTGGTAGTTGAATCATCAAAATTGGCCAGTAGATCAAAAGTTATTAACAATTGAAAATTAATTTTTAATTGTTAATAACTTTTGATTTACTGGGCCAATTTCGATGATTTAACTACCAAAATGATCAGCTCAATGAGTGAATTCTAGCAAGTACAAAATTATTAAATCCAATTACAGGATCTAGAAATCATAATAAATTTGTGTTACTATAAATAGTTTATAATTTTTAATAAATTATAAAACTTCTATAGTAACACAAATCTATTTCAAAAAGGTGTAGCGACTTAGAAAAGTTGGTAAGTTGTCACCCCCAAGTGGCAGGTCTAGAGTTCAAATCCCACTGGCGACGTTTTGGAAAAATAGACCTGTGTTCCGGTAACTGCTTCTTGTCAATTGGTTGGGTACATTACCTTTAGTCCTTGGTTACCATCTTGAATGGGAGCTTTCGGCGAAGTTGTGTATCATTAATAGACAAATCCAATGAACCGGAGAAACAGAAACCCATTTGGCAAGTCTCGAGTAAGGAGGTAGCAAAGATCTTCAACGGTGCTACTAGAACTTGAATACCAGAAACTGGAGCCGAAGAACTGAACAACAAAAGACCTTCAGAGAAGGAGATCCACCAACCTGGCCATCAGAGTCGCACAGAAGGAAAAGGACCTATGCTTTGGAAGTAGGTACCAGGAGAAGGAAAACTATGGCACCTAAAGCCGGGTAAACCAACCTTTCTGAGCTAACTGGATTGGAAGTTTGGGGATATCGGGGAAGGACCGGTAGGAAGGTGATAGTGGGTACCGGGGTTGGAGCGAACCTTACAAGGGCAGAAGTAGGTAACGCAAGTTACTGAAGTGTAGGTAATACCTGTGTGGGACAGGAACTGCTCTACCAAGTGTACCGTGAGGATAAATTAGTCTTAAGGGGATGTTTGTTGGCATCTGGAACTGGCCCAACTAACTAATGTATCGGGAACTGAATCGGTGATACAAGTAGGATTGGCAGGAGGAGCTTGAACCAAAGGGTTTAAATAGGCAATCCCCTAGTTGGGTTGCAGGTATGGCAGCTAGTGTAGAACCTTCGGGCAGACTACTTAAATTAGACAACCAAAAGTTGTACGTATGGCTAGTTGTATCCTCATCTATGTAACAAATATCGGGTGCCCAAAGAGGCGCCCTTGATCCACAGGCTTGATTAAATAAATACATCTACTCAGAGCAGGAGCTTTGACTATAAAAAAAAAAAAACAAATCTATTTCAATCTTAGAATCCAGTGCTTAGATTTTAATAATTTTGGGCTTGCTAGAATCCTCTCATTGAGAGAATTATTTTGGTAGTTAAATCATCGAAATTGGCCTAGTAGATCAAAAGTTATTTCTATTAAATATTATATCTAACTTTTTAATAATCGTAAAATCTGAATAGCTGATTGGGGTATTAGGTGGGTGGGTGGAGTAGGGGTGAGATGGGCTCATAGTAAAAAAAAATCAGCTAATTTCTGGAAGCCCCTTATATATACCAATATAAAAGTGCTAACCAAAAAAATTTTTTTTTTTTTAATATTAAGGTGACCACTTAGGTACCCTAGCACTTTATTGGTCCAAGTGGGTTGGCCCGGTCAATATGACTGTGCCACATATTACATTTGTATAACGTACAACTTTTGGTAATTTAAGTAGTCCGCCCGAAGGTTCTACACTAGATGCCATACCTGCAACCCAACTAGGGGATTGCCTATTTAAACTCTCTGGCTTCTACCCATGTTCAATGTTCCTTCCAATATACCCTTTCGAGTAATTCACTATTAAAAGTACCCTGAGGCTTTAGCCAAACACCTATTGGAGGGCATTTGCCCCTGTGGTAAACAACCAAAAAATTTTTACTATAATGCTCAAATATAATCTCATATAGATTATTCAGGATCCTACTTTAATAGTAGGGGGTATGCCAGAAATTACATATATTTTTTACTTAGTAGATACCCCATCCTTATATGGTTTGATTACCCTATCTCAATTCTGATTGGTTAATATAGTGACTAATTTTTATAATATATTCTACAAATATAGATAATATTAAATAACTTGTGATCTACTGGTCTGTTTTGAACAATTTTACTACCAAAATGATCATCTAAATGAAATGAGTCTAAAAAGCCAAAAATCATCAAAATCCAATCACAAAGTCACAAGATCGCTAAGGTTTTGTTTTATTTTATTTTTTTAAATTCGGCAATCCTGCCTTCTGTGTCTGTAGACTTTATTATACGATTGCGTTTGTACATACTAGGGGTCTTAGCTGGGTCGGGTCTGACCCAACCCGACCCGGGTCAGACCCAACCCGGGTCGGGTTGGGTCAGATCAAACCCGGGTCGGGTCTGACCCGGGTCAGAAAAAATCCGGGTCGGGTCAGACCCGGGTCAGAAAAAACCCGGGTCGGGTCAGACCCGGGTTAATGATGGATGAAACCAATGACCGGTTAACTTTTAGGCTATCCGCATACCCGAATTATAAAATTGATAAACAGATAAATTATTGAGGTATCCGGTTAACTTAAGATATGATATAGGATAATATAGGGTAAAATACAATTATAATAAATATTTTAATTTGCATATTATTTACCCGGTTGTCTACATCATAAATTTAATGTATTTTAAATAAGAACACAATTTTAATATTTCGTTTACCATATTTATTTAATAGGTCGATATAAATCAGTTAGGCCGTTTGAAGTTAATTTATCGGTTAACATCATCCCCCCTCTCCCCCCCAACGGCCCCCCGGCCCTCCCGTTAAAATGAACATATGAAAAAAAAATAAAACAAATAAAATATATCATTATTTAGAAATCAAATTCAATATATAAATTCGATTTATTACTTCGTGCATGAGATATTACTAGTATATATTAAGTATTTATAAAGTGGCTGGCGTATGTACATAGCTCTATATGTGGGACGTCTAAAGCGGAGCAGAATCACGTGAACCTGACCAATCAAATTAGGAATTTGATGTTCTTCGGCGAAGCAAACAAGAATGAGGAACGAAAACCTTGAAAAATACAAAAAACGACAGTCTAAACCTACCTTGGTGTGTTAATTAAAAATGTAGGAAGGCAATTTTGCTTATATATTACTACCTAAACCTATCTAAGGCCATTTGAAGCTATTTTTTCAGTTAACGTATAAAAAAAGTAAAAATTAAAAAAAATAAAAATACCCTAAATTAAGATTAATTCAGGCCGAAATTCGAAATAATTCTCTGTTGTTATTTCGCGGTTATACGGCAAATAAAAATAAACAATAATTTAAAATAAAAAAATAATTTAAAATAAAGTAAAATACAATAAAATAAAAACGAAATAAAAAAAATAAAACATAATTTAAAAAAAACATAAAATTAATAAAAAATAAATAAATAAGAACAAATTTTAGCTCCTACTTGACTGCCTCTCATATATGTTTATTTAAGTTTGCAATGAAACGATTCAAGAAAAACTGCTGAAGATAGAGCTTCCGAAGTGTTTATTCGATTTTGAAGAGCTAGAGAACTAATGAGTAAGAAATGTTTGAATAAACATTTAACTTTTTCGGAAATAAAAATTACAAACCAATTATTCGAATTGATACTTTTTTACATTAATTTTTAAGCCATCCGAGTAGTGATTTATTTCATTCAATGAGGGACAAAATTTGCTCGACCAATAGGAACTTGGGAACCCAAAATTCCGATCTGTGATCGCATACATATTTTTTAGATCCGATCACTAGATCACGAGAATTTTGGCTGTAAAAATTGTACGTACGTACGAAGTTCTTTTTCTCTGATGATACATTATATAATTAATTAATTAAGGCCGTTTGAAGTTAATTTTTCGGTTAACATCACCCCCCAGCTGAAGTCTCCCCCCGAAAATGAACAGCCAATCAATGTTCGTTTCATATGTTCGTTTCATTTTACCCCCCTCCCCCCTCCCGAGAGTCCTGGAAAAGTGATGTTAACCGAAGAATCAACTTCAAACGGCCTTACACTAAACTTATACTGGCTTTCAGTTTTTTTGTAAGTATTATAATTACAATTATTATATTATATATATGAATACATACTGTAGAGTAAGACTTATTTTATTTTTCTATTACATACCAGTACGGAATACAATAAGAAAAGCGCAAGTTGAACGCTGCGTGATAAAAGGATTATTCTATACTATTATTGTTCCAAGTCATTTCTCAATTCTGAATTGAAACGTGTTCTTTCTCGATTTTCTCGATCGTCAATTCGCCAATTGAGAATCAACATAAATTCAGAATGACGCGGAACATTATAATAATAAGGGGTTTCAGAATTAAAATTCGTAAATCTTATTTATTTATTTTTTTTTTTTATAATGCGAATTGGTGTATTTTATTTAGAATTTAAAAATACATATTATAATTATTATAACTAACAAACTACCTATCTACAACTTAAAAGAAATTTTAAAAGTTCAAGAATTGAACTAACTTTTCCTTCGGCTTGCTATTATGAGTACCTTGAAACTCTTTTGTAATCTGGCTTTAGCACTATTTTAACAGTTTCTTCCATTATAATATTGTTACCCCATCGAGCTTGGATATATTGATATGCAACCATAATGCTACCCTCCTTTTTCTATCATCTTGAATATTGCTAGCTGTAAAGATATCCCTCATTTCTTGTGGCCTTGGATCTGTTACGGAGTTCTTTAGAAACATATAGCCTATTTTCCAAATTAACTGCATTCTATCGCAAAATGCTGAGGTGCTTGCTTTTCTTCTGGACAATTAAGACAACTCCCATCTATGTATGCATAAAACGGTACCCTAACGGGAGTGCATTATTCTGCAACCTCCACACAATGTCTTTTTTCTTGTTCATTATTCCTTACATTTCATCCAGCCAAAGTGATCTAGGGGGTTTTCTTGTGTAAATCTTATTTTGATAAAACAAGAAGACGTATTTATTATCAAATAAGAGATGTACAAATCAAATCTTATTTATTTTTTAATTAAAATTCGAATACACTTATTTATATGACCTTCATTATTATAAATTATTTTATTGTTAATCGATACTGCTTCTAATATCGTTCTATTATTATTAAATAGTTTGTTGATCTGCATAATAAAAAAATTTTACTTATCTTGTCAAATGGGAGTCTCTAAGCACTCCCATTTCATTTTCGATTTCAAAATTTTGGTACACAAATAAAATTTTTTAAACTTTTATTTATTTCCGAAATACGCTTTGTCTGGCCACTAATGACACCTGACGAATACGTAAGTTTTAGAATAGAATGTACAAAGTACATACTTCATGCATAAATCATTTTTTTATGTTGATCAATATAGAGTTACTTTATTTGATTGATGCATTTTAATATAAATATCTTATCCGGATATAACCGTTATCCTTTTATTTGAATAGGATATAAAACCGGTTATTAGATTATGTTAAAGGTTACAACTTTCGGATAAAGAGTTATCCGGGGGACATCAAAGGGAAGGTGGAGGGGTGATGTTAATAACTTTAAACGGCCTTAGATAGGTTTTAGGTAGTAATATAATAAGCAATCGTTGGTCACCCATCATTAACCCGGGTTCAACCCGGGTTGGGCTGGGTTGGGTCAGACCCGGGTTGGGTTTGACATGAGGCGGGTCAGACCCGGGTCGGGTTTGGCATGAGGCGGGTCAGACCCGGGTCGGGTTTGACATGAGGCGGGTCAGACCCGGGTCGGGTTTTGATCCAAGTGGGTCTGACCCGGGTCAGTCCCAAACCCGACCCAACCCGACCCATTAAGACCCCTAGTACATACATACATTCTACTCTAACAGAAAGCTTACCCGATTTTATCCAAGTGCGACCCACCTAGCAAAGTTTTGCCTCAATTCAGATTCTCAACTTACTGAGAATGTGTTCTCTCCTATCACTGGCTAGCACATACTAACCATATCAAGATTGCCTCTTTTTTAAACTTTTTTCCCCTAACCTTTCTAGTAGAAAGAACCTACTATAAGAAAAACTATAACAAAAAAGGAGAAAAAATAAAGGAAAAATAAAATGGGGAAATACTAACTACTACCTCAACAACAAACCAAATTTGACAAAAAGATAAAAATGAAAGGAAAAAAGAAAAAAGCAAAAAGAAAAAAATACACGATAGCACTATTAATGCCTGTGCAAGACTATAAAAATTATATAGTATTGTACAAGGAAACGCCTTATATCATATACTATATGTACATCAAAAGAAAGAAAAAGAAAAAATCTATACGCCTAATGGGATGTTCTAGAAAGAAATTTCATTACGTCATCCCTCTCGACCTCTGACATGTCCTTTTTGTTTATCTCGTACGCAGGCACGGGCCTCACTCGTGACGTCGATTCCAATTCGGAAGGCGCTATCCTAATTTGAAAAGAGTAAATACTGCTGATCTTTTGGAGAGGGTAAACCGAAATGCCCACTTTTTGAAATTTCGAAAAGACAAAAGAGGCTTGGGGAAAAGTACCAAATTTAAAGGAGTTTGAAGGAGTTACGCTATATAGAATAATATATCTAACCAAGCCTCTACTTCTACTTTCATATCTATATAACTTAACAAAGCTCCAGAATTTCTCTACTACATCTTTGCTCAATAGTACCAAAGCCTGCCATTGTGCCTCGCTTAAAAGTCTGCAAATCTTTTTCAACTCTATTTCAGGCGCAGAACATCCAGTGAATGGACTTTGTACCTGACAGCAGCTTGGTGAAGGTTTGTTGTGTATAGACATGTTAACTATAAAGTTTTTGTAGGTCGGTGTTCTTAAAAAATTTGGTACAAGGGATCATTGGAAAGAGTTGTGTAAAAATGATTCGTTTTGTTTTATTTTATATATGTCTTAAAATAAATTTTAAGATATATATTAGATAGTGTTCCTATGAATCTGAACTGAACTGAACTTAGATCAAGTTCAGGTTCAGGTTCAGGTTCAGTATTGAACTTTTAGAGCTAGTTTAGGTTCAGTTCAGGTTCAGTTCATAAGTTCATGAACATGTTCAAGTTCAGTCTGGTGTTCATATAAACTAGTGATTCTAGGTTTGGTCCAGGTTTGGTTTGGTCCAAACCAGACTCAAACTCTAAATTTATTATTAAACTTTATACTGAACTCAAACTCAATCATAAGTTTGGTCAGGCTAGTTCAAATTTTGCAAATTAGTTTGAGTCTAAATAAAAATATATGTATTTTTTGATACTGAACAGGTTTACTTAGAGTAAGAAGTATAAATCAGTTAGTAAAATTTAGTGAATCATAGCATTTTGTATAATTTTATTAATAAAATTATACAAATTTCTATGATTTTCTAAATTTTACTAATTGATCATAACTTTTTGCACTAAGTAAACTTGTTAATAGGCAATTCTCCAGTCAACTGGTTCAAAATTTTTTTTATATATATAAATTTTACTATAAGTGCGAATGCACAGCGTCTCTATCTAAAACTTTTTTTTATACTAAGTTAATCACCTTTCTGGCTTAAGAGACTTTTGTAAAGCTCATTAAAACGCATCTAATGGTAGTTAAAGCGTTAAAATCGGCTTGGTGGATACTAAGATATCTTTAAAAAACCTTTCTTTTACTATGTAAATTTCTTTGCAAACAATAGTATTGTTTATAAAGAAATTTATATAGTAAAAGAAAGGTTTTTTAAAGATATCTGATATTCACCAAGCCGATTTTGACGCTTTAACCACTATTAGATGTGTTTTAATGAGCTTTACAAAAGTTTCTTAAGCCAGAAAGGTGATTAACTTAGTATAAAAAAAAGTTTTAGAGGCAACAACTCTTTCTAACGATCTCTCAAACAAACAATCACCAAATGGACCTGCAACCAAGTATTTAGTTAGTATAGAAAATAATACACAAAACTTCTCTTGTAGCTAGTAGTCTTAAGCTTGATGAGTCTTCAGATTATTTGGAGAACTAAAATAGAGTTAAAAAGAACACCCTTTGGGGTTTTGGCTCCCTAGTAGAAGTCTACAGAACTATTGAACAAGTAGTTGGTAAATACCAGAAGTACATGTCAAGAACTTGTAGAAGCATTAGTGGAAGCAAGTTCCTGGTTTTCTATACTATTCTATACTTTGCAAACTCCCACACTCTCTCTATGTTGGTTTTCCAGCCTCCCATACAGCTTTTTGCAAAATTTTTACCAAAAAGTGAAAATTTCGACATACCCCCTCCAAAAGATCGATATTGTTTACCCATCCCAAAATGGAAACTCAAGTCACGAGAAGTCATAAGAAATCACAACACAAGCTGCCGACATGTTCACGTGTATCACAATAATTGACGGACGTCTATGAAGGGTTCTAGAAAAGTTTTGATTGGCATATCTCAACCTCTTAGTTTAGTTTTTTCTTTATGGTTTTACTTTAGATACAGTAATGAGATCTTAGTTAATACTGTGTAATTTTTATGAGCGTAGTATAGACTTCGATTATACTATTATCTTGATTTGTTTTTCTTCTCTCTTTTGTTTTTTCTTTTTGTCATTTTCTTTTCATTTCTTTTGTTTTTTGTTTTTCCCTTTTTTACTTCTTTTTTGTATTCGTTTTCTACTTTGTCTGTTTTTACTTCACCCTTTTTCATTTCCTTTGTAAAGAAGGAAAAATTTAAAGAAAAGAAAAAAAACGGTCTTGATATGGCATACAACGCCGGTGTCAGTGATAGTTGGGTGTATATAGTACAAAAGTTCGAGCAAGTTCGGGCTCTGACTTGAGACGAAAGGTTGTTATGCCAGATCGCTTTGGGTACCTAGTACTTGGAGAGTTTCTTTTTGATAGAGTTTTAAAAGTAATCAGTGGTGGTATTGTATTTCCCTTTCTCAAATAATAAAAAGACGCAAGAACGTTAAACATAAAAAAAAAAAAGTTTTAGATAGAGACGCTGTGCATTCGCACTTATAGTAAAATTTATATATAAAAAAAAATTTTGAACCAGTTGACTGGAGAATTGCCTATTAAGCACAAAAAAATACATCAAATCGGCATATTTTATTTTACTTTTCTTAAAATTTGAAGAAATGATACTTAATTTTGAAAATTTTTATCAAAAATTCAACATTAAGCATTTTTGACACAAATTTTAAGAAAAATAAAATATATTGAAATGATGTATTTTTTGGTGCTAAACAAGTTTACTTAGATCAAGAAGTTATAATCAATTAGTAAAATTTAGAGAATCATAGTAGTTTGTATAATTTTATTAATAAAATTATACAAATTCTATGATTCTCTAAATTTTACTAATTGATCCTAATTTCTTGCACTAAGTAAACTTATTCAGCACCAAAAAATACATCAAAATTAGTATATTTTATTTTCTTTAAAATTTGCATCAAAGATGCTTAATTATGAATTTTTGATGAAAATTTCCAAAATTAAGTATCTTTTTTTCAAATTTTAAGAAAAGTAAAATAAAATATGCTGATTTGATGTATTTTTTGGTGCTTAACAAGTTTAATTAGTGCAAGAAGTTATGGTCAATTAGTAAAATTTAGAGAACTATGGAAATTTGTATAATTTTATTAATAAAATTA
Source organism: Gigaspora rosea (assembly GCA_003550325.1). Taxonomy (NCBI): domain Eukaryota; kingdom Fungi; phylum Glomeromycota; class Glomeromycetes; order Diversisporales; family Gigasporaceae; genus Gigaspora; species Gigaspora rosea. The sequence goes on along the minus strand of QKWP01000186.1, from coordinate 398,091 downwards.
TACAAATTTCTATGATTCACTAAATTTTACTAATTGATTCTAACTTTGTGATTTAGATAAGCATATGCATATATTATGAACCTGAACATGTTCATGAACCTTGAACAGAACCTAAACTGAACTTTTTTTAAGGTCAGGTTCAGGTTCATGTTCAATAATTTTAAGTTCAGGTTCAGTTCAGTATTTAACTTTTAGAGCAGGTTCAGGTTCAGGTTCATTAAACCTGAACCTCTATTGAACTGAACTGAACTTCGGAACCCTAATATCAGATATATAAATAAACAATACTTTAGTGATCTTGTGACCCTGTAATTGGATTTTAATAATTTTTGGCTTGTTAGAATCATCTTATTGAGATGATCATTTTGGTAGTAAAATTGTTCAAAATAGACTAGTAGATCAAAGGTTATTTAATATTAAATAACCTTTGATCTACTAGTCCATTTTGAACAATTTTACTACCAAAATGATCATCTCAATGAGACAATTCTAACAAGCCCAAAATTATCAAAATTCAATTACAGGGTCACAAGATTGCTAAAGTTTTGTTTTATTTTATATATGTCTTGAAATTTGCTAAAATCGGTGATTCTAATGTGCAATTTAATTTTAGAGTCTGCTATAACAAGAGTATAGGTACAGATAAGGATGAAAAAAAGTATTTGAAATCTGCTAAAGGTGGTGTTACTCAAGAACAATGCAATAATAATATAGATACAGCCAAGAATAAAAAAAAAAGGGCATTTGAATAGTATATAGATATCACATTTTATTGATAATTATTATCAACAAGTTCATTCACTTATAGTTTATTTTACCAAAGCTTATTTTATTAACAAGTTTTTTTTATAAGTTATACTAACTTAACTCCAATTCTAGCCTGATTCTATATTAATTAGAATTACTTTGTCTATAAAATGAACTTTAGTAAAATATACTAGTGAAATGAATTTGTCAATGAATAATTGTCAATAAGATGTGGTATCTACAAAGTGATTGTTAGTAAAATAATACAGATCCATTTTTTTCTTTGCTTAATTGTAATGCAAGATAGTACCAAAATGAAAATTTGAAATTAGAATTTATCTAATGTTAAATACTAGTTTCTATTTTTCTTCTTATGTTTAGTTCTTTTTTTATTAAGATAATAACTTTTTTTTAGAAGTTTTTTATTTAAAAAGATTTGAATAATTCGTGAAAAATTTTAAAACTAGCAAATGGTTGAAATAGCAAGAGTTTTTCAACTGATAGAAAGATTGAACTGCCATAGTCTCGAAGGTGCTTGACAACTGACAACTAAAGTCTTGAAAATGGTAGTGAAAGTTGAAAGTTTCAAGACTGGTGAACGAACCATTAAGATTATCACGAACATTGTCCAATGTCCTTAGTTGATCCATTTTTTGAGTTAATAAAATTATATGGGTCTGGTGTTATACTTGGAACCTTTTTTTTTATTAGGATATATTTTATTATTTATCATATATTTTATTATTTTTTTATTTAGTTATAGTTTAAAAAAGTGATTATCATAGCATATTGAAGCCTATAACTTCTAGAAAGAGTTTAAAACTTTAGACTAAATTTATGAATATAAGGGTGTGGTTTCAGTTTGCAAATGGAATAATGTTTTGTTAAACAATTGTTAATAGTATTTAATATTATTGTAATAATTCGATGTATTGATTTATATAATAAAAAAAACTCCTATAATCTGTAATTATATGTGCTAGTTTATTGATTTAAACCATTTAACTTTAATTACTATTTGTTTACAACTAAAGCAAATTGGTCCAAGACCTTATAACCTACTAGTCTATACACTGCTATTTGATATTATTTGATATGCTATTATAACAACAAGCTTGTACTAATACTCATATTTTACATATTCTAAATATTATATATATATATTGTATTATAGCATATAGTTAAAACATTAGAAATTTTGGATTAATAGTAGGTTGATTATAAATATAGAAGTATATAGTTTGATTATTAATTATATAAGTTAAATATAGTATTATATCTCTAATAAAGGTCATGATAATTAAAAATATGGTTGAATTATTTAATTTTTAAACTTTTAAATATTAATTTACTGCATTTAACATGTATATATCTATTTTTAAATATATAACAAATTCTTTTTTATATATATTTATTAGTTTGTAAGCTTCTTTATATAAAGTTTTTTTGCTTTTTTAATAGTATTAAAATAATAAATTTGTTTAAAACTTCAAATATCTAAATTTATATAATAATCTGTATTGTGTATATTGTTTATTTGTTTATATTTTTTTAACCAATTAAATTGAATGTCTGCTATGCTGGACCTCTACTAAAAAATTACATAATTTACTGTACTTCCATAACTAGCATTATGAAATTAAGCAGTAATTAGACCATTATATAATTATTATATGATTAATAAGACTTAAAAATTTTGTATTACAAACAACCAAACACATGCATATAATCTATTGCAAATAGCTAATCAAATTGTCAAGATCATGTGTTTTATATTTAGTTTTATTAGAAAATATATAGTAGCAATTTGCAAAGTACCCCAAATTTTTGTAACACCAAATTTGCAAACATTCAATCAAATTGATGAATTTTATATAATCAATTTTATTAATAACAAAGCAGTCATATAAAACTTTTAGTAAATTATGTAATAACCTATTATGAACTTTGTCAAACAGTTGTTCTTAAGTTCAACTTTCCTAATCAAAAATATTTTTATTTAATCTAAAAATAATATAAACATAGCTTATAATAACAATCAAAAACAGATTTTGTTGAAAATGAACCTATATAGTAGTAACTATTTTATTTGAGTAAAATTACAACACAGTTAATTTTTTTTTTATAAAAGAAAAAGCAATATTTTAAATAATAAACTTCTAATTGAATAGCTTGTAGTTTTTGTTTTTTAGAGATTAAAGAGTACTGTTAAGCATTTAAACTTATATTTAGATATAGTAAATGTAAATTTATTTAGTTTTTGTGATATGTCTGGGTTTGTTATCTATAGTTGATAGTTTGAAGTTATAGATAATAGAATTTATTGTAATTTAAATAGGTGTAGTTTTAACTCTCTTGAAAATAAAATAAATACAAGTCACTCTCATTATAGTAAACTCTCATTATAGTATAGTAAAGATAAATTCAAAACTAGTCTATATAAAAATTCTCTAGATATAATATATTTACTAATAACCGCTCAATAATGATTATTAGAAGCAACTCTACACTATAACTCTTCAAAAGCAGAGTTGTAAGCATCTATAGTTTTTTCTGGTTTTTGTTTTTTACTTCTTAAAGTATAATGCTACTGGGATACTTTAAATAGGTCTTTTACTTTTTAGAAAAGAGGTGCACAAAGGAATGGTTCGCATTGGTATCACTATACCAGTAAGTAAAGTTAAACTGATTTTGATTATACCAGGATAGAGCATTGCCTTTAAAGAAGTTAGAAACTATAGCAAGTTATTAATTTTTAAAAATGTTATACCAACACATGCTCTAGTAAAAGCTCCAACCCATTCAACTGGATCTTTATCCTGGTTACTAAAGAAAGTAGAAAAGTCAATTATTTTATATTCTTTCAGATTGGTGGGTATAGTTGTTTTTCAGTATTGTTTTTAACAATTTCTTTTAATCCTTTTAAGATAGTTTTTAAAGCTTCTTCAGGACTAAATCAATCTTCTTTATTATCATTTTCTTTCTCATCCTGGCATTCTTTATCGTTATTTTATCAGAGAGGTACTTTTCTATTTTCAGCACCTCATTGAAAGTTGACATTTATATATAAATTAGTTATTCTATTATCATCATTACAAAAGTCAAGTAGATTATTATTTCAATCAGTTTGTCTATTGTTGGCTTTGCTTCCCTGAAACATAATTAGATTTTCTAATTGGCTAACAAGGCTAGAAAATGTTATCATTGAAGTAGTTAATAATTTGGAGTTTATTAATAGTTGAATAATCAATATCAGAAAATTGGAGGTTGTTGGTATTAGTTAAATGATTAGGAGTAGTTTGATAGCTATTGATATTGTTAGAAGTAGATGAGCTAGATTCTTCTGTAGAAAGAATAGATTCACTATTTTTAATAGTATTTGTCTAAGGATTTGTTAAGTATTATATAGGCTTTGTTTTATTTAATGATGATTTTGTTCAATTTGTTTATTTAAAGTGGTTATAGATGGTTAGAAAGGTGAGAGCATGTAGAGTTTTCTTCAGAATAACTTTCAAGATTAACAGAACTATTGGAATAGAATCCCAGACATATAGTACAAAGGTCATACATTATACGTTTTAGCAAAAACCCCAAAATTTGAAAAGCAAAAAAACAGTTTTTGCCAATTATTTTGGCATCCAGTAGTTCAATTTGAATGAACTTTTTTTTTTAAAATGAAGCTTTTAGTAAGGCTCATCTAATAAAAAAAGTTCATTCAATTCTGATTACTAGATCAGAATAAATATAGGTTTGCTATTTTTAGCAAATTAGGTCAAAATTGGCCAAAATCTAGCTATAACCTATATGAGAGATGTTTGGGGTCCTATTGGAATTATTTGAATTATCTGATTATAAGATCTATAGGTCAGAACCCCAAATAATTTATGTGAGATTATATTTGAGTATTATAGTAAAAATTTTTTTGGTTAGCACTTTTGTTTTGATATATAAGCTATATTTTAAACATTAAATTGAACTTTTATCCACCTTTAACTTTTTTGAATACACCGTTTTTTAAAAAAAAAACCCCCCATTCTCTAAAAAAAATAAAAACAGGTCATTCAATTTTTACATTTTCTGATTTTGCTATTTTTTTGAATTTTGCATTTATGCTCCAGATTTTTTATTAGCACATTTCAAATAAGATTTATAAAAATCACCCTCATTAGTATTCTTTTAAATATACCTTTTTTTGCCATTTAGCTGTTTTCAAATATAACCTTTTTGTCCAATACCTACTTTTTAAATATAACCTTTTTTAAAAAACAGGCCTCCATTAGTAATTTTTCAAATATGACCTTACATAAATTGTTCGAGGTCTTTGTGGGTCGATAGTGTAGTAGTTACACTCTCAGATCGCCAAATGTAAGGTTGCCGGTTCAAGCTTTTGAATTTGATTAGGTGGTTGCAAAATATCTTTGATCAAAGTTTTAGAGAATTTTAAAATGCTTATCACATGACAGATACGTTTAAATTTTTAACAAAACTTTGATTAAGGATATTTCTGCAACCACCTGATAAAATTTGGTGAAAATTTTTTTATTATTCTATGGATCCATAATAATTAAATAAAAAATTTTCATCAAATTTAATCAGGTGGTTGCAGAGATATTCTTGATCAAAGTTTTGTCAACAAATTTAAACATATCTGTCATATGATACATGTTTTGAAATTCTTTAAAACTTTGATCAAAGATATCTCTGCAACCACCTGATCAAATTTGATAAAAATTTTTTAGTTAATTATTATGAATCAGTAGAATAAGTAAAAAAAATTTTCATCAAATTTTATCAGGTGGTGCAGAAATATTCTTGATCAAAGTTTTATCGAAATTTTAAACATATTTGCATGTGATAAGCGTTTTGAAATTCTCTAAAACTTTGATCAAAGATATCTCTGCAACCATCTGATCAAATTCGATGAAAATTTTTTAGTTAATTATTATAGATCCATAGAATAAGTAAAAAAATTTTTATTAAATTTTATCAGATAGTTACAGAGATTTTTTTGATCTAAGTTTTAGAGAATTTCAAAACGCTTATCACATAACAAATACATTTAAATTTTTGGCAAAACTTTGATCAAGGATATCTCTGCAACTATCTGATAAAAATTTTTTACTTATTCTATGGATTCATAATAATTAACTAAAAAATTTTCATCAAATTTGATCAAGTGGTTGCAGAGATATATTTGATCAAAGTTTAGAGAATTTCAAAATGCGTATCACATGACAGATACGTTTAATTTTTGACAAAACTTTGATCAAGGATATCTCCGCAACCACCTAATCAAATTTGATGAAAATTTTTTATTTAATTATTATGGACCCATAGAATAAGTAAAAAAATTTTTATCAAATTTTATCAGGTAGTTGCAGAGATATCCTTGATCAAAGTTTTGCCAAAAATTTAAACATATCTGTTATATAATAAGTGTTTTGAAATTCTCTAAAACATAAAAAATTTTAATTTTTTTTAATAAAGACGAAATAGGCCTTTTTCAAAAATCAATTTCGGTGGCATCATTAGCAACCACCTAATCAAATTCAATGAAAATTTTTTTATTTGAATTCTATAGATCCATAGAATTCAAATAAAAAAATTTCATCAAATTTGGTCAAGAACTTGTAGAGATATCTTTGATGAAATATTCTTCTATTTCCAAAAAGTATATTATAAAAAAGCTGCACCAAATGAAAAAAAGCTATTATGAAATAAATATTTAACCAAATAACTTGAAATTTTAGAAAGCAAAATTTTAGTATATTCTCTATTGATTATATTAGTGCACAGTAACTTGTTTTATTTGAACTTGTAAAATCTAGCCTGTGATAGTAATTTTTCTGTTTTCATCAAAATAGTAAATTTTAAAAAATTCTGAATCTGGAAACAAATTGAAAAATCATCATAACTTCGTCAATATTAATCCATTTATAATGAAATTTTAACTGAAGACTCTCAAATACCTATTTTATCAACTTACTAATTTACGTTTTGGAGGTTTTATTTTGAGAAAGTGCTTCCAGAATCATTTGAATTTTAGAGAAAAACTTGCGAAAACGTATGTGTTAAAATTTATAAAAACATTAATATCTTCACGAGTTTTTAATATTTTTTTATAAAATTTGAGATTCTATTAGTCCATGATATGCGCTACAAGTTTTTTATAAAAATTTTTTAGTTAGCATAGTAAAATTTCTTGTAAATCATTGCCAAACAGTAGGTTCTTTTGAAAAAACAAAAAACATATTACAAAGAAGCTGTGTTGAAATTATTTACAGAAACTTTTATCAAAAATATCTCCACGAATTCTTGACCAAATTTGATAAAATTTTTTTTATTTTAATTCTACGAATCCATAGAATCCAAATAAAAAAAACATTTATTAAATTTGATCAAGAACACATAGTGATAATATTAATAAAAGTTTTTAAAAGTTAAATATTTAAGTGACAAAATCGATGTGATCTACATGTACCATGGTGCGAATAGCAATTCCCTAATTTTATTAATAAAATTATACAAATTTCTATAATTCTCTAAATTTTACTAATTGATCATAACTTCTTGCAATAAGTAAACTTGTTTAGTACTAAAAAATACATTAAATTAGCATATTTTATTAATTTTGAAAATCTTCATCAAAAATTCAAAATTAAGCATCTTTGATGCAAATTTTAAGAAAAATAAAATATACCGAAATGATATATTTTATGATGCTAAACAAGTTTACTTAGATCAAGAAGTTATGATCAATTAGTAAAAGTTAGAGAATCATAGGAATTTGTATAATTTTATTAATAAATTATACAAATTTCTATGATTCTCTAAATTTTACTAATTGATCATAACTTTTTGTACTAAGTAATCTTGTTAAGCACCAAAAAATACATTAAATTGGCATATTTTATTTTACTTTTCTTAAAATTTGAAGAAAAGATGCTTAATTTTGAAAATTTTTATCTAAAATTTAAAATTAGTATCTTTGAACAAATTTTAAGGAAAAAATAAAATAAAATATGCTAATTTGATATATTTTTTGGTACTAAACAAGTTTACTTAAATCAAGAAGTTATGATCTATTAGTAAAATTTAGAGAATCATAGAAATTTGTATAATTTTATTAATAAAATTATATTAATTTCTATAATTCTCTAAATTTTACCAATTGATTATAACTTCATGATCTAAGTAAACTTGTTTAGCACTATAAAATACATCATTTTGGTATATTTTATTTTATTTTTCTTAAAATTTGTATTAAAGATGCTTAATTTTGAATTTTGATAAAAATTTTCAAAATTAAGCATCTTTTCTTAAAATTTTAAGAAAAGTAAAATAAAATATGCTGGTTTGATGTATTTTTTGGTGCTTAACAAGTTTACTTAGTGCAAGAAGTTATGATCAATTAGTAAAATTTAGAAAATCATAGAAATTTGTATAATTTTATTAATAAAATTATACAAAATACTATGATTTTCTAATTTTACTAACTGATTTATACTTCTTTAAGTAAACATGTTCAGTATCAAAAAATACATATATTTTTATTCAGACTCAAACTAGTTTGCAAAATTTGGACTAGCCTGACCAAACTTATAATTGAGTTTAAGTTTAGTATAAGGTTTTAATAAAAAAATTTAGAGTTTGAGTCTGGTCTGGACCAGACCAAACCCATACCCAAACCTAGAATCACTAGTTCATATGAACATCAGACTGAACCTGAACATGTTTATGAACTTAAGAACTGAACCTGAACTGAACCTGAATCAGCTCTAAAAGTTCAATACTGAACCTGAACCTGAACATGTTTTAAAAAATATTTAGGTTCAGGTTCAATACTGAACCTGAACCTGAACTTGATCTAAGTTCAGTTTAGTTCAGATTCATAGGAACACTAATCTATAGATATCTCTCCACAAGAGTTGAACAGAATAGTAAGTAATCCTGTTTTACTTCCAGAATAAAAAGATCCAGAAGATTCAAAGTGAGTTACTGAAAAGGCATGATAAAAAGTAGAACAGACTAAGTATAGAATTAGAAAGGTTTAGATTGTTAGGATAAATTAGAAAATAGACTATATAACAAAGATGTAGGAGCCTGTTGGGTCCCATAACCTATATAAATAAATAAAAAATGTATACTATATGCGCCCTAATGGCAGTAAGCCGAAAAATTAAAAAAAATTATCTGAATTATTTGTTTTTATAATTTCTGTTAGCACAGAAAATAAGGAATCTACAGGTTTGTTGTTATTTTTCAATTACTTCTAGTACAATTAAATTAAATTCTCGTGGTAGTTGGTTATTTTGATAGCGAATAGTAGTTATTAATTGATAAATATGAGATATTAAATCTTTAGGTATATTTAAGGGTAGGGTGTCAATATTTCCATTTTCATATAAAATAGATTGTAAATCAATTTTGTATAACCATATCATATGATTTACATATAAACATTATATGATTTGACCAATGAGGATTATCAAATTTTTTGTATAACCCAGAAAAAACATATAGTGACCTCAGAAAATTTATTTCTATATGAAGTTTATTTTTTTTAAAGATATGCATTTCTTATAACTTCACTATTATAAACAAGCTACTTTAAACTATATATTATATAAATATGGTAAAAATTGACTCAGATAATAAAAAGTTTTATTAGAAGCATATTTTTATTTACTATATAAAAATTCAATCTACCATGTAGATTATATGAAAAATGATATACGTACACCCTACCCTTAATTGAAATGCATCTTTAAAATAATTGATAGTGAATGTTTTTAGCTTTATAGATAGAGTCCAGAATTTATAAAATTCTTTAGTAATATAATATTCGTTGATAGGATAACAGGCAGACAACTAGGATCAGGCTTTCACAATATCTTCTTTTACTTATTGCTTGGTTAGTTTCATGTAAAAAATTATGATCAGCTATTTGTTGTTTGCATTGGGCAATATTCATAAAGGTTTTTAATCAAAGTAAATAGAGAAACTGTGAAGTTGCCGATATTTAAATAGATTATTGATGCTATTAGTTGATTTAATATTATTGTTTAATTCTTTTTCATGTAGGTTTAAATTAGCATACTGATGAACACTAGGTGTTTGCAGTCAACTCTTTCTGACGATCCCTCGAACCAACAACCAACGAACAGACCTGCAACAACACTTATAGTTAGTAACATTTACTTTTACAAGACTTCGCCTGTAGCAACTAGAACAAGGAGTTTGGAGCTTGATGAGTCCTTGGGACTGTACAGAATAATTGAAAAGAGCTGAAATAGAGGTTCTCTTTGGGTTTGAGACTCCCTAATAGAAGACTACGGAACTATAGAAAAATTAGTTAGTGAAAACTATCAAGTATCTGTAAAGCTGTGGCAGAGTAGAAGCAGAAACCTAGTCGACTTTATATTCTATATAATGCAAACTACTACACTTTTTTTATGTTGGTTTATTTTTGTCTGCTACTCAGTTTTTTCTTAATTTTTTCAAAACGTGGCAATTTAAGCACATCTCTCCAGAAGATCAATATTGTTTATATTTAAGAATGAAAAGAATAGTGCATGAAGTAGGGATGCGGTTATACCGGTATAATAGAAAAAGTTGTATAATACCAGGATATTATACTGTATTATACTGTATAGTAAGGAATAATAGAGATTTACCAGTATATATGGTTTTGTTTAATAATAAATGATTTATCTGTTTTTCCATGTTGGCTTTTTCTAAACCAGTTCAAGCCGTGTTGCCATCTACTTTTACTTTTAATTTGTTTAATATACTTTTTATTCATCTAACATATTTTTAATACTTGCCATTTGCTACATATTTATTTGAATTGTGTGTAATATATAGACAAAAAGAGAGAGTTCAAAAAAAGTTCTGATAATTTAAATAAATAATTCATATATATGTCAACTGTCAAACTTTACTCTAAAGGTTCTATAACAAAACGATTTAAAACTCTCTCTTAAGGTAAATTAAAACATTGACGGGCTTATACTTCCCACCTTGCTTATAGTAAATCCACTAAATAAAATAAAAATTAAATATTTAAAGGCGTTTAAAAAGATATTTAAAAAAGAATATATATTATATAATACTATATTTTGTAACATACAATATATAACTTATAATAAGAAATACGTATACTGTATAAGTTTGCTTAATAGTAAAAAACATTTTATTGTAAAATAAAAAAATTTAATATATTTAACAACATCTATATATAACTATATATATTTATATATTTATGTATAAAAAAATTTCGCTATATTTATAAAAAATTACATATAAGTAAAGTTAAATTTTTTAAATAATCATATCGTTATTTAAATTCAAATCTGTTAATACATTTTCAGTATTTTCATAATTTTCAATTTTATTATTTAAAACTAAATCGATATTTTCATTTTCATTACTTTCAATAATTTGTTCTATTGTTGTATAATGCATTCTCAAATTACTATAAATATAGACTAATTTTTTTACCCAGTCATTTTTTAACCGATTTCTAAGTTTTGAATGAATAAATCCAAAATTAGAATAATTATGTTCTATAGAAGCAGATGAAGTTGGAATTGATAAAGTACAAATTGCAAGTTTTTGAAGTTCTGATAAAGGCCATGAAGACCACCAAGTTGAAGGATCAATATGAGCAGCTAAATTCCAAATAAGCTCATTATTATATGGCATTTGTTTGTTACGAAATTTTAATAATTCTGCATATATTCTTGATGCATCTTTACTAGGATACTTTAAAGAAATAAAGTTTGCAATGTTGATAAACAAGCAGATTCGTTATTATTTTTTTTGCTTTCTTTAATATAGTTTGGATCTAATAAAAATGCAATAGTCATAATTGGATGATAAATATAATTCCAGCAATATTGGATCTTTTGTTGAATCTCTATCATAATTACATTCAACCTTTTGAACTTCAGTTAAAATTGTATTAAATCGGGAATATGTTGTTGAAATTGTTGAACTATTGGCTTCAAATGCTTTTAAAGTAGCAACAATTGGTTGAAGAATATTGATAACAATCTTAAGATCATCCCAAAATTCATCAGAACATAATTGTGTTTTAATTTCCATTTCTAAAGATGCTGTACTTTGGTCAAAAAGCATTTGCTGAATTGCTATTTGTGATTCTAAAAGAGATTTAATGCAATCAAGATGTGTACCCCATCGTGTAATTATAGGAAGAACAAGAGCAATTTCTTTGCCATAGTTTTCTTTTTGAATGCGTCGTAATTTTGCCATAGAAATATGATGATCTCTAAAATATTTAACAATGGTTTTAGCATTTTCTATAACTAATTTAATTTCATCAATTTTTAAAATATCATTAATTAATAGATTAATAACATGTGAAGAGCATCCAAGACAGATAATATAAGGATATTTTTCTTCGATTATTTTTCAAGCAGCTTTCATATTAGCTGCTGTATCTGTAATAACAGATGAAAATTTTTGAATTCCAATTTCTTCCATTTTTGCAGTAATTTGTGTTGCAATCCACTCTGCTGTATGGTGAGCTTCTCCAAAAAAAATTGCATCATAGAAAACCGGATTTGGCAAATAAATAATAAAATTTTGAACTGATTCACGATTGATATTTGACCATCCATCAGAAACCATAGTAATATTTTGAGTAGTATCTATAGTATATTTGACATCATTTTTAATATCTACATATATATTTTCTAAAAGCCCTATTGATAATCTATCTCGGCTAGGAATTTGAAATGAAGGTCAAAGAGCATAAAATAATTCTTTCTAAAAAGGATTTTTGAACGTATTAAGAGGAATACCTGAAGCATAAACTGCTTTAGCAAATTTGTAGTCTAACTGACTTTTCCATGAGGAAAAATCAGAGCCCTAATATTTCATCATGATTCATTCGATCAATATAATTTTCTATAGTGCTTTGTTTATTAGATTCAAACATATTTGTTAAATTTGAATCTTTTAATTTAGGTTTTTTAATAGTTTTTGCTGATTCAGGAGCATTTAAACAATCATTGGTATGCTTTTGCATACGAGTTGCAAGTCCACGTCTATATTTTTTAGGACAATATTTACATTTTACTGGAGGATATGACTTGGTTGTATTTTTTTGAGTACTTGTTGATGAAGAAGCTAAATCTTCTGTATCATCCTCATTACTTGATGTCTCTCTACAACTATCAAGCTTACTTAATTCTTTAGATGTTAATGGATCCAATATTGTCCAATAATCCCAAATTTTACTTTTTTGTGGCATAATGATAATGATAATAAATTTATGATTTAACATAAGCGAAGCAAGTTGATATTTATAACAGTTATATTATTAATTGTTATTTATTATGTATGTTTCATATTTTAATTCAACTTTTATTTATATATTCATTAATTATTTATAAGCTAACTAAAGATACTAATAGTTTTGATTTATTAATTTATTTAAAGCTACGATTCTTATCATTATAGTTCTAAAATAGATTATTAAAACTAATTATTTAATTGGATATTTTTTTGTTTCATTAGATTATCTTAAAACTATACACTTATATATTAATATATCTTGTTAAAATCTCAATCATAATTGTGCAATTAAAAAAAAACTTTACTACTGCATATGTTAAGGGCAGTGTCATTAATCACCTGATTATTTTTTATCAGAGGCCTACCCCCCTCCCTCTTCCTTAATATATAAATAGTCAGGTTCTTATATATAATTTTAACTTTTTTTACCCCCCTCCCTCCCTAAAAAATCACCTAATTTTTGTTACTCCCTTAATTAATAAATTATGACAGATAAAACTTGTGCTAACTTGTTTTACATAACTATTTAAGCAGGTTTTACTAAAATTTAAAGTGTGTTTCAGAATGATTGACATACTAATAAGCTAAAAAAAATTTCTACTTTATAATATTTATCATAACAATAATTATAATCGAAGTGTGTACTAACTTGTTTTATATAAACTATTTAAGCAGGTTTTACTAAAATTTAAGGTGTGTTTCAGAACGATTGACATACTAATAAGCTAAAAAAAATTGCTACTTTATAATATTTATCATAACAATAATTATAATCGAAATGTGTACTAACTTGTTTTATATAAACTATTTAAGCAGGTTTTACTAAAATTTAAGGTGTGTTTCAGAACGATTGACATACTAATAAGCTAAAAAAAATTGTTTCTTTTTAATATTTTATCATAACAATAATTATAATCGAAGTGTGTTCTAACTTGTTTTATATAAACTATTTAAGCAGGTTTTACTAAAATTTAAGGTGTGTTTCAGAATGATTGACATACTAATAAGCTAAAAAATTTGCTACTTTTACAATAATTATCACAACAATAATTATAATCGAAGTGTTTACAGATGATTAAGATTGGCATAGTTAGAAATACAATTTTTAACAAAACTTAAAGTTAAATTACGACATTTTTTATACAGATGATTGAGATTGTCATAATTACAGAATTAAAAATGCAATTCTTGTAACAAGATTGAATAAATTATGACATTTTTCATGTGAGTGATTGAGATTGTAACTTGAATACGTATTATAAGGTTGGATTACAATATTTTTTTTGCAGATTATTGAGAATACTAATATAAAAACTGTGACCAATTAAAAACTATTAAGATATAAAAGTTATTACGTCATATAAAATTGGTTTGGGTTCAAAATTAATTGAAAGTGAAATTGAATTTAAGTTTTTTTAAGGCCAATTCTATTTTGACCTGGGTCAAAGTGACCCTTTCTTAGAATTTAGAGTTAGTGTTGGCCAGAATTATATTAAAAAATAGTCAGAATTATGTTAATGCTAGCTAGGGGTTTTTAATATAAAAACACAGCTGTCATTAACATAATTCCAGCTCTAAATTCTAAAAGGGGGTTATTTTGACCCGGGTCAAAATAGAATTTTCCTTTTTTTAAATATAAAAAATACGAAATTTGATTGGCTACATTAATATTATTGGTATTATACCTAACTACTTATGTATAATACTTGTATAATACCAGTATTATACTATTTGTATAATACAGTATAGGTATAGCTCGCATCCCTAGTATGAAGTCACAAGAAGTCATGTGCTCGCAACGCTATCAAGTGACTATGTGGTGCCAGTAAATAACTTATATCTAACAGACGGGATTAAATTAAATTTTTGATTGGTGGATCTCAACCTCTTAAAAGATGTAGGGTTACATAGTTACATTCTTCATTGTAATATAGTACTGAGATCATATAGACTGTACTGTATAATTTTTATAAGTTTAGTATAGACTTTGACTATACTTATCTAGATTTATTTTGTTTCTTTCTTTTTTTTCTTTTTCTGGTTTTTTTATTTTTTTTTTGTTTTTCCTTTTTCTCACTTTTTTTCTTTTCCTTTTATATGTTGTTGTTTTCTTTTTGTATTTTTTTATTTTTCTCTATTTTTTCTTTATATGCTCTTTGTGGAGAAGTTAAAATTTTAAGAAAAGAAAGGCGGTCTTAATATGGCATCTAACACCAGTTAGTAATTGATAGAATATAACTTGGAAGATAAATTCTGAGACCGGATTGAGACAAATATGTGGTATAGTAGATCGCTTTGGGCAAGTAACTTAGTTATTGCTTGGAGAGTCTTTTTTACATAGAACATTTGTAGTTATATTTTGTACTTGTACAAGGTAGCTAAGACTGCACTGTTTACAATAAAAAAAGACAAGATTGCCAAATGCAACAAAAAAAATATTAGCATACTGGTATGGAGTATAAGTATGTTGAGATAGAGGTTCAACTTGTGGTTTAGCAACAGTTGGGTATAGAATGCTTTGAAGGTTATTTAGAGTTGGAAATTCCAAATAGTCTATAGGTTGTTAAGATAGTGGTTGGAATCCTTGGTTAATAATACATCTGTTGTTTCAAAGATCCTTAATATAGGGTTTGGTTTACCATTTCTCTAAGAAAGTTAGAGAATTTAGAGTATTTAAATAAAATATTAATTTGTTTAAAGTTTAGGGAAAACCCAAATTGAAGTTGATTAATAGCAGTTTTAAGGGTATCAATTAAATTGTTTTATTTTTTGTTAGTAGAAATATGATTTAAAAAATACCAAGTAAAATTAAAATATTTTTGCAAGAAGGGTTGCATAAAGTGAGTAAAAGATTAATATTATTAAAAGATAAAAAGAAGTTTAAGAGGCTACTAATAATCAATGATAAATAGATAATAAAGTAGATATATTAAAAAAAACTAGTTATTATATAGTATATAATATAAAATGAAATTTCCATACTACAAAATTTTGTTTTGTATAATATTATTCAAAAATTAAAGATTTACACAATTCTAACTAGTATAAGTAATTTAAGCTTTGTATAACCAAAATTGATTTTTGTATAATTCAAAAAAAGCTTTGTATTACAACAATAGGAGAGAGTAAAGAAAATTTTTAAAATGAGTTAAGTTAGCTAGCTAAAAGAAAAATAAAGAAAATTTAGGGGTAGAGTACAACGATTTACATTTTAATAGTGATCATGTTACTAATTTTTTTTACAATAACATTCAATTGAAATCAGATGATGATCATATGTTATTGTATATTATTTATATTGTACTATCTAAGCAAATTTCAATCGTCCTAAGCAAATTGACGATATATACAAGTAGAATTTTTAATATAATATGTGGCTTTAAAGTTACCATAAATGGAAGGTTTTGACCTATATGGCACAAAATTTTGGCTAAAATTGGTTGCGTTCTCAAAAATTCTTATCAGTAGCGTATTTTTGCCCCTATATAAAATTTTTTTGTATGACGATCATATATGAAATGATTGATGTTGTACTCTACTCTTAAAAAGGAATAGAAAAAGAAGAAAAAAGAAGTAAAGAAACTTAGAAGAAAGAGTTGCAACTATATAAATAAAAGAGTATAATATTTAAATATAAAATATTAACAAATTAATTTAATCTAAAAACTAAACTGATATAAAATTAAAATCTCAAATACAATAAATTTTGAGAAAATAAATTGAAAATCACAAATACAAAAAGTTATAGATCCTGTTATCATTACCAAAACTATAATATAGTAACTTTTATACAAAAAACTATATTACTTGACTTAACATGTAAGAGGGTAAGAAGTATATATAATATAAAAGAAGTTAAGATAAAAAAAATAAATCTAATATTAATAACACTAAAAGAATATTTCAACAAATTATAAAGACAAACAATAATTCAACAAGATATATAAATAATAAAGAACCTTTATACAATAGATAAAGAATCAAAGAATATAAAGATGATAACTTTATATTTAATGGGATAATATCAGTTTATTAAGTATAAGATTTTTAAATACAAATATTTTTATAAAAGAACAAAAAATAAAGGACAGAACCTACTCCGTCTTGAGAAAAAAGACAGAGTTTATATATTTGTAGAAATTTAGGATTTTTACTATAACGAAATATAATAAGAAGATATAATAAAGAAATATAATAATGAGTTATGATAACAAGGTATAATAAAGAGATATAATAACAAGTTATAATAATGAGTTATAATAAAGAGATATAATAACAAGTTATAATAATGAGTTATAATAAATTATAATAGAAATAACTCCTTTTTAAGAACAGAGAAAAGTTTTTTTAATAAAATTAATACTACAGATTTGATTGCTTTAGTAAAATTTGTACTATTCTTAATATTTTTATAATATTTTTCTAATACTAATATTTAAAAATTATACTAAAATTATACAAATATAACAACATATTTAGCACTTAAAATGCATCAAATCGGCAGAGTTATTTTTATTTTACTTAAAATTTGAAGAATAGATACATAATTTTGAATTTTTGATCAAAAAAGTCAAATTTAAGCATCTTTTTTCCAAATTTCAAGTAAAATAAAGCAATTTTGCTAATTTAATGTATTTTTAGATTCTGAAATAAGTTTATTTAGTGCATGGAGTTAGAATTAATTAGTAAAATTTTGTGAATCATAAAATTTTATAAAATTTTATTAATAAAATTCCATAAAATCTTATGATTCACAATCTTTTACTAATTAATTGTAACTTAATGCACTAAGTAAACTTGTACAGCACCTAAAAATATATTAAATCAGCAGAGTTATTTTTATTTTACTTGAAATTTGAAGAATAAAGATATAATTTTGGGTTTTTGATCAAAAAAATCAAATTTAAACTTTTTACTCCAAATTTCAAGTAAAATAAAAACAATTTTGCCAATTTAATATATTTTTAGGTTCTAAATAAGTTTATTTAGTGCATAGAGTTAGAATTAATTAGTAAATTTTGTGAATCAGAAATTTTATAGAATTTTATTAATAAAATTTTATAAAATCTTATGATTTACAAACTTTTACTAATTAATTCTAACACTATTCTAACTTAATGCACTAAGTAAACTTGTATACAGTTAACTCTTTCTAATCTGAACTGCCAGGACTGCTTTTTTTTACTATGTAAAAATTTGAAAAAGTTCAGTTTTCAAAAAATTATATATGGCTTATCTGAACTTTATAATAAAATTTACAAATGTTCTAAGAGATTTTGTTTGGTTTAAAGAGTGTTTAATATTGTTTGGTTTAGAGAGGTTCAGATTAAAGAAAGATGGCTGTAGTACCTAAAAATACATCAAATTAGCAGTTATTTTTATTTCACTTGAAATTTGGAGAATAGATGCATAATTTTAAATTTTTGATCAAAAAAGTCAAATTTAAGTAAAATAAAAATAATACTACTGATTTAATATATTTTTAGGCTCTGAACAAGTTTACCTAGTGTTATAAGTTAGAATTAATTAGTAAAATATTGTAAATTATAAGATTTTATAAAATTTTATTAATTTTTTTTTATTGTTAAGATGAGGTCATGCCTATAGATGGGGGTAAAATTATTCTTTATAATAAGATAGTTTTGTTGAAATTGTTGAAATTACTTGATGGTGAAATTGGTGAAATTAGTTTTTCAATATTAAAAATTAATTTAAATTATGTCAAAAATTAATTAAAACTAAGCTAAATCAAATACAATAAGGGTGGTGACATATATTACATAATATAATTTTACTATACCCCTACTCCCCTTCCCCCTACATAAGAGAAATTTGATTGGCTATTATGAACTTCTATATTTAACATAAGATTTTAGAAACCCCCCTTCCCCCCTAAAATATTACGTAATATCTGTCACCACCCTAATTGTTTTAGGTTTAATTTATAAACATATTAAAAATGTTGAAATTATTGTTGAAATTATTGTTAAAATTAAAAACTGAAAATGAATTTCACCCCAATTATAGTCATGCCTCTGGACTTTATTGAATGTATATTAATCGTTACAATATATATTGCTTACAATTTTTATACTATCTACTAAGTACTGAGACTTGGACTATTTTATCCATAACCTAAATCTACCAAAGCCTATCATACTTCTATATATATAGCTAGCCTGGTTTTGGATGTCACTTTTTCCTAGCCAACAGTTGGTGTTTACATGTCCACTACTTTACCAACATTTCCTAATATCATTACTTTCAATTTGGTGTATATGATTCCAGACAGGCACTTTCTGCTTCCAAATTGGTATATCCAGTTCCTTACTGGCATACTTTTCGAGAGTTCGTATCTCAAGCATGCAGCTGCTTCTACTATATTGAGTAAGTATCTCAAGCCTGCATGCTGCCGCAACTAGCCGATTTTTCTGCAACTTGGAAACCCAGAATTTAACATTCCAAATTCAGAAATATGCGAACGACTGTACTTCAGGACCCTGAAGAACTCTGATACAACTCAGATGATTCTAACAAAGGAAATTTCGCATAGAAATTTATCAAACATTGCATTTTTATATAGTAAATTTTCAAATTTTGCTTTATTTTATACATCTATTTGGCTAAAATACTACTAAAATTATACAAACACAGATCTGAGTTGTATCAGAGTTCTTCGGGGTTCTTGTACTTCCCACTATGGTGATGAGTATCCAGGTTTGTTTTACTGAAGCTTCCAGTCCCAGATATAGTTGGATAGCATAGGACCCCCAAGAACTTTGATACAACTCAGTTGATTTTAAAAAAGGAAATTTTGTATAGAAATTCATCAAACGTTGTATTTTTATATAGTAAATTTTCAAAATTTGCTCTATTTTATACATCTATTTGGCTAAAATACTGCTAAAATTATACAAACTCAGACCTGAGTTGTATCAGAGTTCTTTGGGGTCCTAATAGCATCATGAGGCTCAGCCAACCTGATTTTCATACCACTACATGCACTTATACCAGCTATACATGGTATTTGTGGTCTCAGATCCTCTTAACATTCTAAGACTCCCATATGGATGCACCCAGAGCTCCATTAGGCTTTGACACGTACATGCCTCTATGCTTCCACTTCTTATTGGCTGGTCAGTTTCGTCTGTTCTTGCAAGATTCATTCCAATCCCCAGTACTCACATCTATACATGTTGACAAAATCCCAAATTACTATAGTTTGGGATTTGTCTGCACTCAAATCCCAAATACATCCCAAATTAATTTCTCAAAAACTTTATTAATAATCTTTATTTAAACAAATAGTAAATATTCTTATTGTTATAAATAATATATTTGCAAAATTTTAAGACTATTTCTTTAATTTAATCTTTTATAAATAGCAATTGTTTTTTTTGAATTTGGGATTTGACCGTGTTTTGCTAGCAAGTATACTTACATCTGACACCTTAAATTTTATATTGATCCCTCCCAAACTACCAAACCAGTTAGCCTGAAAGGATTGGTTTGCTTGGCTTTATGTGCCGATAGATGCCCTTTCCTTGGTATTCTACTTCTGAAATGTAGGTTCTTTTCCTTTGGTATCCAGCGGCCAGGTTGGTGTCCCCTTTTGCCATAGGGTATATTCTGTTCAGTTCTTCGGTCTCTGGTTAGAAGGGCTTCTGTAGCACCGTAGGAGGATCTTCTTTATCTCCCTGCTCAGGGCTTGCCAAAAGGTTTCAATTGTTCTAGTCTCTTGGTTTGTCTGTGTAACTTACACAACTGTGCCGATGCTCCCATTTAGAATTTTATTAATAAAATTCTATATAATCTTATTATTTATAAAATTTTACTAATTCTAACTTAATTCACTAGATAAACTTGTTCAGAGCCTAAAAATACATTAAATCAGCAGTATTGTTTTTATTTTACTTGAAATTTGGAGAAAAGATGCTTAAATTTGACTTNCGATGCTCCCATTTAGAATTTTATTAATAAAATTCTATATAATCTTATTATTTATAAAATTTTACTAATTCTAACTTAATTCACTAGATAAACTTGAAATCAGCAAAGTTGTTTTTATTTTACTTGAAATTTGGAGAAAAGATGCTTAAATTTGACTTTTTTAATCAAAAATCCAAAATTATGCATCTATTCTTCAAATTTCAAAAAAAATAAAAATAAATCTACTGCTTTAATGTATTTTTAAATGCTAAACATGTTTACTTAGTGCATAAAGTTAAAAATAATTAATAAAAATTTGTATATTATAAGATTTTATAAAATTTTATTAATAAAATTCTATAAAATCTTATGATTTATAAAATTTTACTAATTAATTCTAACTAACTTATATAATGTTCCTAGGTTTTAGTATGACTGCATCACACAACTAATTTAATTTTGGTAATCTTTCTGTATAGGTTTATTTTAATAATATGAAAAGTGAAATTTGAATCTAAGTATATATATATGGGCGCTTCACAATAGAAAGGGCGGAAACTACCCCAAAAATGAAAAATGAGTTATTATTAGATTCGGGTATATTTGACATGATAAACATTTTTCTATTATAAATTAAGATCAATTTGTATAATAAAAAGTCAAAATAATGTAGAAGAAAAATTGCACAAGGCTTCCTAAGGCCAAGTGCATCACGAGAATACCCGTTAGTCACATATTATTTTTAACCAATCAAAATCATGAAATTTTGATTAACCCGGATCAGTCCGAAAATCAAAACAAACAATTAAACTCAATTATCTCGAAATTAGATATATTCGAGTATCCACCTTTTCTATTGCTAAGTGCCCATATATATGTTGTTTAACTCATCCTATAATTTGCTCAATTGAGAGGGGGTTATGTTAAACATAGATTTGAATTGGAGTAGCCTAACTAACTTGTTAGGGAAATGACTATTGGGAATTTGGATACTATTAGCGTGATGTCAAAGATATTAATAAAGAATAAATCTTCAAATATGCTTTAAAAATAAGCATTTGACGAAAAGGATAAATAATCTCCATGTAATACTACAAAATTTTGTTTTTGTAGTGCAGTCAACATAACTGTTTTTATTTTCTCTAGATAATGCAAAGCAAAAGGCTAACACACTATTTTCGTAAAAATAATGCTCATTGTTGAAATTACAAATTTTGGCCTAAATTAAGTTTAATTCGAGCAGAACTTCACAATAATGCCCATGGTCGTTATTTTGTGTAGACTATTTTCAGAATGTGATGACAATATTTTTGTATCCTTTTTTTTTATTTATAGCTAATTTCAAAAAGGTGTCAAATCATAGAAAAATCAGTGTGATTTCCTCTTTTCTTAAAAATTTGCCTTGTAAAACTTTGCAATATCTAAGATTTCCTAGTAATTACTGTTTTTATAGCTCTGTTAAGTTGTATTTTTGTTCCTGTAAATTAATTCCACAATATATACACATCCGATATCCGAAACAAGTTTCTTGCTTATATTCAAGTTTTGCAAATTGAGCGTCTATTAAATATGATGATAAAATAATTATTTGATTTATTATTATCAATATATAAATAAAAAAATAATAGTTTGATTAATAATCTGTTTTTCCGATTCCCAATTTACTATTTTTAAATATATATAATAAAAATTGCTTGATTACACCTTTTTGAAATTAGCTGTAATTCCAATTTATATGTGCAGCACTTAATTAATATGTCAAAAATTATAGCTGTTTTTAAAAAGTGTACTCAGATGTAGTAAATTTTGTAACAATAAAGATTTTTAAATATGTCCTGGATATTACTTTTTTCACTATTCTACTAGAAACACCAGACAAATTTAAAGGTAAAATTTTAGCCTCGAGCATATATATGAGAACGAAATTATTTTGGGTTCTAAAACCCAAAATTAAAATTTAAAGATGAAATTGTTTTTGACCTATTTTACTTGAAAGACAAAATTATTTGGTACTTTTTTTGAATAGACAAAATTATAAGGAACATATCTATATAATTTTATTTGCTCTTCTTTATAAAAAAAATTTAATTTTCTCTAATGAAGACGAAATAGGCCTTTTTCAAAAATCAATTTCAGTAGTATCACTACTTGAGCATACAGTAAGGATTTGAAATGGCATATAATATATTTTCTATATGATGGTTATTCTAAAAAACAGATTGGAGAACTTTTATATGTTAGTATAAATTTAATAAATTTTGTTTGTATAAAAAATGGGGAACTGTTGGTTTAGGCCACAGATAAGTATTTAAGTTAACTTTTATATATGTCTGAGTTCTTAGTCTTAGCAATAGATTTAAACAATGAAAATTTTTCCAGTCTTGTAAAAACTTTCCATTAAATCTAATAAAGATAAGAGCAAGGNTGTAGTTAATTCTTGGAGGCAAATACCTGGATGACACAAAACTTTCAATCATGATGATATGAATGTATGTATAAATTTTATTTATGCTATTTATTTTTATATTTAGTTATATTTTTTATATTTACAATAAATTTTGTAAATATATATTATGTTATTATATAAATTCTGATTAGGGCAGTGTCATTAATCACCTGATTATTTTTTATCAGAGGCCTACCCCCCTCCCTCTTCCTCAATATATAAATAGTCAGGTTCTTATATATAATTTCAACTTTTTTTACCCCCCTCCCCCCTAAAAAATCACCTGATTTTTGTTACTCCCCTTAATGTTCTGATTCCCAATTTTCTCATTTATACACATAGAAATTAACCTGCTGATCACACCTTTTTGAAAATAGCTGTAAATTAATAGCTGGGGCGTTATTTCGAAGAATGGCCCGAATTAAGCTTAATTTATGCCGAAATTCGAAATTACCCCTGCGCGGGGTGTTACAAATTATTTACTATCATAGCGCATGCTGATCCATTTTACTTATTTGCGCGGGTAACACAAACCAAAAAAGGAATTCCGATTTTGTAAGTGCGAGAGATAAAAATTTAGGGTTAGGGCCTTAACGTTAGAGGCTATAGGGTTAGAGTGATGCTTAATATAAGTAAAATTTCATTCTCGTCATTCTCGTCATTTTTAATTAGTGCACCAAGATCGATTTAAACATTAGTTTTTGCGTATTTTCTCTTTTTTCTTCTTTTACGCGTGTTCGAATTCTTCGTCGGGCTGATCCGGAATAGTCAAAATTTGCACTCTCCGATTGGCTATTTCCTCTCCAGGAGCTTGTATTACCCGCGCAAATAAGTGGATGCCATGCCATGTTGATCAACCTTTCGAAAATGATTTATCATAGAATAAAAATGTATAACCCCTTGCAAATGATGTATAAATGGTATAATTTAAACTTGTGCTGAGAATTTTTCTAATTTATTTTATTATTTTATCTAATAGTAAAAATTGTCATTAATTTTAAGTCTAGACCGTAGAGTGCTGGACGGGCCGGACCGGCCCGTTAATTTATAGGTAATTCTTTCCTAGGCAGTGATCATTGGCGAAATCGCAAACTTATCGAACGGCAAATATTCGGTCAATTTTTTGCCAGATGTTCCAGAATTTATGAAAATAGCTGTAAATATACTTACTTTCTGGGTGAGCTTTTTTTTAAAAAAAAAATCTATAAAAAATTTTATAGATTATTTATAAATTTTTTGAAAATAAAATTAAAGCCTCATTTTTAAAAATTTTACATTATGAGAACCGATTTATTAAATTTGCGCATTGAGATGTAGAGATGTATTAATCAAGTTTATCTATATATATATAAACATGAATCTTATTTAAAATTCTTGGATTTTTAATACAAACATTAATATATGTGAACTTTGTATTTGATAAACAAAAAGGTATTTTAAGATGCTGTTATTATTTATTGCGATTTGAAAAATGATTTATAAAATGTGTAGTTCACCGCTCACCTATACAATCACTTGATTGTCGTCCCATTCAATACGAATGCATTATTTTCATAATCTTTGTTAGGCATAGCTATACGCGCTAAAAATCGTTTTGTACAATCGCGCAATCGGACTACAATCACATGATTGTATGGTTGATCAAAAATGCAATAAGAAAATGAGTAAGAATTGTTAATTCTAAACTTATGTTGTTAGCCGAAATGCCCTATTTAGTCAAATATTTAGACAATTTTGTGTCGAAATGTTGAAATCCTAAATTTGACTAAATGTTTAAATAGTTGACGAAATAAATAATATATGATAAATGTCTAAATTAGTAATAAAATAAAATTATAATAAAAGTTGTATAAATTCTATTGTACTACGTATGTATAATAACTTTTATTTAAATATTATTAATAAAATGAAATAATTTAATGTATATTTCACATATGTATATAATAAATATATGCAAGTTACAGCATATATCAAATAAATTGATTCAAAGTTTTGAAACAACAGATTCAAACCTGCTTGATAGAGGCAAGTAACCGTTTTTGGATCAAATCTACTTTAAGGTAGCGTGAAATCTACAAAATAAACAAGTTCGAATACTTGCTAATAAATAAGTTTATATATATATTTTTTAATTTGACATTTTCGGCATAATTTAGAATTTCGGCATTATTTTAGAATTTCGGCAGACTAAATATCACAGCTGTTTTCATAAATTCTGGGACAATCGATAAAATTATTTCGACCGAATTCGATAAGTTTTTGAATTCGGTATTATCGAATTACTGTAATGCTAAAATCCAATTCCGATAATACCTAATTCAAAAACTTATCGAAATAATTTTTATCAGTTGTCCCAGAATTTATGAAAACAGCTGCAAATGCCGAAATATTTCTACAAGCTCAAACCAATTTCGGCTAACAACATTATTCTAATCCATCCAAAAATTGAATATTAATAAAACTGTTTAAAAAAAAAATTTGGTAAAAAAATCAATGTGTTTTAATTAATAAAAAAAATAAATATGTTTAAATAACAAAAATTTTTACATCTAGTCACATCAAAAAATATTTGTTTGTACCAAAACTTTAATAACTTTTTAACTAATAATATTTTTTAAAAATCTTTCTATAATAATATTCTTTGAAATCTAAATATAGATATAAAGTGTTTTTTTTTTTAAAAAAGTTATTTTAGTTTAAACCTATTCAATTTTATATTATATTTAAAAAATTTAGCACTCTATTTTATTAAAATTCAGCACATACAGTATATTTTACTAAAATTCAGCACTTTTATATATATTTTAAACTAATTACTAATAAATTTTTTTATGCATATATATTTTTCTCTTTTTTTTTTTTTTTTTTCGCACTCACTTTAAAATTTAAGCGCTATTAAATCATTGTATAAATTTTAAAAATTCACCAATATTATATATATAATTTTAAAAATTCAGCGCTACTATATATATATATAACCATATATAGATTTTGAATGAATTTCAGTGCTTTGATGTGACTAGATTTCCTGCAATATATAAAAATTACTCAGGAATATATTCAGTTATGCCTTATTTTTCTAGTAAAAAAATAACACCTACCTATTTAGATTGATTATACGTATTATACTATATAACATAGTAGATTGTTTAGTCATCCAATGAGATTATTGAGATTAATACAGTATTATGTCAAAGAAAAAATTATATTTAGTGGAAACGATCAGTGTGTTTACTATTCCGGTTGACAAACAATTTGTTTTAAATCATCTATTTTTTGGCGCTGATTTATTTCGTTCTTTTCAACCTCATTCTATTTCCATAACTATCTTTTAACATTGTTCTGATTTCTGTAAAATGAAGGCTTTATGTTCATCCTTTTCAACTCCAATTCATTGACGTTGACAAGACCCAACGTTGTTTGTTCCACTAGCACTCCCCATCTCTGCGAATTTTTGATAATAAATGAATGATGCTAATTGAAAAATGGGACTTTGATCGTATAAGGTTTATCTAATTGAAGTCCTATTTCTCTTGACATCATCAAATAAAAGCTCCAATTCCATGGCAATTACAACATCCAATTCTATTTGTTCCATTAGTGCCTCCCCCACTTCAGATTTTTGATAATAAAATGAAAATCTTATGTTTATCCTTTCAACACCAATTCCATTACAATAACATCCAACATTACTACAGATTTTCGATAATAAATGAAGGCCTTTATATTCATCCTTTTCAACATCAATTCCATGATGATAACAGAATCCAAACTATTTGTTTCACTGGCGTTCCGCATTTCTGCAGGTTAAACCTTTATGTTTATCCTTTTGAATTCCAATTCCATAACAACAACATTATTTGTTCCACTAATTTTTCCCATCTCTTCAGATTTTTGATAAGAAATGGAAGTCTTATACTGTATTCATCCTTTTCAACTCTAATTCCAGACGATAGCAATATTCAATATTTATATTTTTCGTTAGCGTCGAAATCTCTTCAAATTTTCAATGATAAATGAAGCTTTTTCAAATCTAACTCATAATGATAACAGTATCCAGCATTATTTACTCCGTTAGTGTTCCCAATTCCATGATAATAACAACATCCAACTCTATTTGTTTCATTAATGTTCCTCACCTCTTTAGATTTTAATAATAAATGAAGACCTAATGTTCATCCTTTTTTCAACTCCAATTTCATGAAGATAGCAGGATCCAACGTTATATGTTTCATTGGGTCATCCATCTCTACTCTATTTGTTCAATTAACGCTCCCCATCTCTACAGGTTTTTGTTGTTTTCACTAGTGCTTTCTATCTCTTCAGAGTTTTGATAATAAATGAAAGTCTTATGTTCATCCTTTTCAACCCAAATTTCATGAAAATAACAATATCTAACATCTATATGTTCCATTAGCATCACCTATCTCTGCAAAATTTTTATCCTAATTCCATTAAAATAACGGTTATTGGTCTTGGGTTTATTTGCTTAAATTATATACAATTCATTTTTTAGGCAATTAAAAAAACTATATACCTAGGTTATTTTTTTGAGAGTTTATAATATAAAGATTCAGATATACAGAATTTAAGCACATAGCAAAACGTAAGGTTAATTTTTTTGGATCTCATAACAAAACAATTTCTGACAATCCAGCTTTTAATTTTTCAAAAAATTTTATATATAAAAAACTTATAAAAAAAATCTCCCAGATAGTTCAAAATTTTTCAGAATTTGACCCGGCCGGGTTATGAGAACCAATTTACCCGTATTGTCGCGAAATAACAGGCATGGGCGTTATTTCGAGACTCGACCCGAATTAAGCTTAATTTAGGCCGAAATTCGTAATTTCATCCCTGCGCGTTATTTCGCGACAATACGGGTATTAAGTTTGTATAGCATAATACAGAAATTTTTACACATCATTGGATGTTGGCAGCGTTTTCAAATGACTCAAATGACCTAGTGACCCGGTCATTCTGTCATTGGTTATTTAGAATAAAATTGCCCAAATATAGATAATTATTTGAAATACCGTATATAAATTATATTTATTTATTAATTAGTTTTTAAAAATACATAGTATAATTTGTTGGAGCTGAGGGAAATAAAGCAAAACTCTCTCAAGCCTTACGTTACAAAATTTTGTTCTGTCCAGTTCCCGGTTCATCGATCCCAAATTTAGGCCGTTTGCAGTTTAAGTTTCGTTTAACGTACGTTATTTTTTTGAAATTTGTACGGGGGGGGCGGGGAAAAAATTAAACAAACATTAAAATTAAACGAGGTTGAACCTAATTCAGGTCCATATAAACCTAAATTAGTTTTATCGAGCAAAATTAATTTAAAGTTTTATATAATCTAATTAGCGTTCAAATATAAAAATTTATTTAAAATTTTTTTAATACAAAGGCCGCTTGGAGTTGAAATTTCGTTTGACGTTGTTTTTTTTTCGTATTCACGGGGGAGGGCAGTGATGGGACATTGTCATTTAAAAATAAATGACACCTTGTCATATGACAAGTCATTTTTGTCATAAAAAAATCATTTATCTTTTTATGACTATACTTGTCATTTATAGTTTATATAATAATTATTCATAATCACATTGATATTTGCATTGATACGAAGAATTTTGAAAATATATATTTAAAATCTCATTATAGTGACATCTATCAATTAAACATCGCCGTTTGTTGATGAAAGACTATAATATTTGATCAAATGTCTCACGAATCATG
>QKWP01000186.1:351161-366934 GCA_003550325.1 Gigaspora rosea | reverse complement strand
ATAGTAATACTGTCATTTATTTGTCATTTTAATGTCATTTATAAAAATATTTTTTATGACTTGTCATTTTGCCATGGTTTTGTATAAAATTTTTTTATAATAAATGACATTGTCATTTTAAAATGACATCATTTATAGTCATTTTCATAAAAATTTTTATGACCTTGTCATTTGCCATCACTGGGGGAGGGGGGCATAAAAAATAAACATATAGTATACCGAAAAATCCCGATTATAACGAAAACTTCTGATCACGTGCCGACCTAATTTGTCTGTTTAATTTTAGGGGGGGTAACGTTAAACGAAAGTTTTACTTCAAGCGGCCTTAGTTCAGTGTCTAAAACTTGACCCGAAAATTTTAATTTATGATATATAGTATGTTTATGTGAGATTGGTTTGTATTGGTTTAATATAAATTATAATACATACAGTAGGGACCTGCGAAATCTGTGATTGGCTGTAATCGAAGCAAATCGCAAAATGTATGTGTTGTGTTTTACTGTAATTTGCTTCGATTACTGCAAAATATATTTTTCAAGGATATTAAAAGATATATACTGTATATAATAAAACTATTATAATATTTATTTAGCAGAATATATAATAAATTATAACTTAGAATATTAGATTATGTAAAAATTTATAAATGGTAAAAATGCCAAGACGCGGACCCCGTTTAAAAAAATCCGAGTCACCCGCAGCGCCATTTATTTAAGCGAATAATACAAAATCCTAAGAAAGAGAGAGAGCACAAATTGTTGACTATCCCGGGTAGCAGAATTTTTTGACAGTTACACGACCCGCGATGATTTTCTGTAAAATGCAGAATCACGGAGTATTCTGCAGAAATCGGATTTTATCGCCGATAGATGCGGAATTTAGACTAGAATTTGATTCGGACCAATCAAATTGCTTATTTATTTATAAGTTTTAACGGAAATCCTCGGAAGGATAGATAATCGGTTAACACAAAACACGATTATCAATTAGGTTTTTTTGCGCAGAAATAGATGTTTTGTAATGCAACAAACCAAATGGAGAACTTGGAACTTTGTAAATCAATTGTTTTGTAATAATGCTAATGCGAAAGCAAATAAAGTTGCTAAGAGGAGTTGCATGAAGAGGCTGTAGACATAAATGGTCCGCAGAAAATCATTAATCGAAAAACATGTTATGCTAAATTATATCACAGGTCCCTGACATGCAACCAAACCAATCCAAACTTCCCCATCTGTAATTTTATTGTGATTATCACGATTTATTTTTTTGGTCAATTAGACCATTCTATAAGCCATATTTAATATAACTATAAAACTTTTCGAATCAATTAATAATGAATCTTCAAATATTGGTATTTAAGTGCCGCCAAGGGAAAGCTTGGCTTTGGTCTTTTGAGTTTATAGCTTAACCTTGAAAATCATATTGGCTAAGTCTGAGATTATAAATAAACTCGAAACATTAAGCTTGGTTTTCTCTTAGTGGTACTCATATATTTGTATGCTTGTATAAGTAAGCAGGGATAGACTTATGCAATACTAATTAGAAGTTACAAATGACCAACTAAACTTACGCAATACTAATTAGCAACTAAATGACCAAGTTATGCAGTTACTTTATGTCATTTAAAGTCATTTGGTCAATCATTTGCTTAATTTTGAAATGACATACGTTAAATGACATTTAAATGACATTTAAATAACGTCATTTCAAAGTCGGTCATTTGAGAACATTGCACATACCGGTATATCTATTTGAAATCTGACTTAATCATGGCTCATAAAAATATTCACTATTTTTATATTATTAATTAAAAATATGATATATTCTGTTTAGGATTGGAAATTTATTCTAGAATTACGTGTTAAACTTTAAAATTTTTATGTATTATGATTTCTAAATAGAATTTTTAATAATTAATAATGAATTTTTTTAATAGATAAACAGTTTATCTATAAGCGCGAAATAACGCCCAGGGTGTAATTTCAAATTTTGGCCAAAATTAAGCTCAATTCAGGCCATTATTCAAAATAACACTACTGGGAGTTATTTCGCGCCTATACGATATACCTTTCTTCTTTTGCCAAATTATGTATGCTTCTGAAAAACCTACAGCTATCTTAGTTACGATTGTGAATAAAGTTCTAACGTTTGCTCAAAGATGCATATTACTTTAATTTACAAAAATTGTTAACGGTCTAATAAGAACTAACACTTATTACGTAAATATAGCCCCCTTCAGAGTCAGTCATTTGACAATTACAAGTTCTAAAAGTAATCCATCGTTTGGTAATTGCGATCTCTAAAGTAAAAAATCATATAAAGTTTATGTTTTGATTATTTTAGAACTTGTAATTGTCAAATAAATGACTCTGGATGGGTGTTATATTTACGTAATAAGTGTTAGTTCCCTAAAATATAGCAAGTTATCATAATCTCAATTTTTGTTACTGTTTATTCAGAATTATGTATGAACAAAAAAGATTTTATATCTACAATAAAATAATTACTTCCAACGCGGATTTCACCTTGTCGTATAAGTTTCATCTGTTTTAACTGGGAAGATCATAGTGATTTATACAGTATTAACTTTAAAGATAATTTTATAGAGTTATTGCATGAAAAACATTTGGGAAGTTAGTAATACTTCTAAAATTTTGATGTTAGAATAAAGAGATTTTATGGTGTTCATTTGTTTCCGGATTGGAGATGTTAAAAATATATATATATATATCGAATAAAAGAAATTAAGACTACTTTAACACTGTATACATACCTACATAAAAAGCAACTGATAAAAATGATCAAATTTATTTTCAAGTAAATAATTTTAAAGCTTAGAAATAAAACTTATAACATAAAGATTGCACATGATGGGAAATGCGGCTTAATTATTATAAAGATGAAAAAAAATGATTAACTAATTTTATGGCGGATACTTTTTTTTTTTTATACATTTAGATAATATTTTATTCTATTGGTTAAATGTTTTTTGATAATGTTTCTATAATTGTTCAGATAATGTTCAGATAATGTTCATATACCGGAACTTAAAACAGGAATCGGAGAATTTTATGGATCTGGATCTGGATCTGGATCATCCACTAATATTTCAATCCGATCCATGTCTTTTTTCCTACTATGACTAGTACTATTTTCACTTTGATCGACCTTAATAAGAGGAATTGGATAATTAACATTGGAATCCTGGAGGAAAATTCCTCTTTGCTGGTTATTAGTAATTGAATTTACAGATTCACCAGAATGTCCGCCCGAAGATTTATGCTTTGCGATAAATTCAGGAGAACTATGATTTCTGCGATGAGGAGGGCGTTTCTGTGGTATGTTTTCTGGATTCAAAGTAGTTGCATTGTTATCGTTGTCATTAATAGGCGTGAATATTGGACGAGCTGCTGTAGGCCCACTGATATCAGTATTTTCAATAACACGCTTTTTTTTACGTTTTGAACTTTTTGAATCATCATTATCAGTGGAAAAGGTTCTTCTAATTTTATTCTTTAGAGTATCAATGGAAAACATCTTTGAAACCTTTAGCTTTGTTTCAGATGGATTATAGAGGTCAATTAAATTATCATCAAAAGTAGAAGTAGTTCTTGATTTCTTGAAATGCGGAAACCTTATTGTCCACTTATCATGTCCATTATCAGTACTATTATCAGTCATTGAAGAATCACTATTATCGGAATGATGATGATGATGTTTTGTTTTTCTTATGAAATTATCAAAATTATTTGTAAAACGTTTTTGTTTTTCCAATTGGTGTTCTAATTCAGTTATTCTTTCACGAGCCTTCCGATACTTTTCTTTATAAGATTTATATCTGAGAAAGTAATTTGGAGGTATTATTTCGGCCAAACTGTCCTGCGCTCCTAATATAGTTTCAATTAATAAATCATTTCGAGCTTTTAGGACTTTTGCTCTCTCCTCATTATTAAGGGTATTAAGGTTTACACGTGATTGACGTAACCTCCTTTGAAATCTCGAGCGATGCCGTACACTCCACTCAGCCATGAAATTAGAACCAATTATTGTTGTTGGCAAAGCAACAGCCAAAATACCAAGTGACATGGTTAAACCTGCAATGAATTTTCCTATAGGAGTAACAGGAACAACATCACCATAACCTGTTGTAGTTATTGTGACAACTGCCCACCAAAAGCAGTGAACAACTGATTGAAAAGGGCTACGTTCCCACTGACCATTCTCGTTAATACGATACCAAGTCTGATTAGTATTATTAAATTCACCACGTTCAGCATAATATATAAATACGGATGATACAATTATAATTATTACCGCGTATATAGAACCAATCATTAATTGATACGCAGAACGAATAAGTATTCGAGAAGAAAACTAAAAAAATTATTCGTTGAAAAACATAATAAAATATTAAAAAAAATCAATCATAATGATTATAATGATAATAAATAAGGGAAAATATGCAAATATATAAAATATGTATATTTACATTGAAAGCACCGGTATACCTGGAAATGTGGAATAATTTTATAATTCTAAACAGTCGAAGTATTCCTACAAAACGTAAAGCGGGACCGAGTTGACTTGACGGGGACTATAATTTAACAATTAATATGAGCAATGTCACACGGATAGAATTAAATAAAAAGTTAATAAACTTACATTACGGGTTGAAGCGCCTATTTGTATGTACATTGCTATGATTGATAGTAGATCGATTACATTTGAAGGCTCTGGAAAGTAAAAAATTCAAGTTAGATACGAATTTATAACTAACAGCTAAATAGAAGAGAGTACATACGATAAAGGTATTTTAACTTATTTGACGCAGCAGAAAATCGGAAAATATATTCAATTGTAAAGAAAGATACAAATGCAATGTCCATACAATACCTATATTGTCAAAGAAGTCAATTATCAAATAACAGATAATAAAACTGATTTAAAAGATAATTACCAAATGCGTTCATAATATGGTCGACCCATTATACCAGGAATTGAATCGACGCAAAGAATGGATATAGAAGCTAAATTGACAGTTAAAGAAAACCAACAATACGCCTTAGCCCAAATCGAAGTCGGAACTTCGAAAAAGTAATGTAATTTATTTTGTAAAGGCGTTCTTCTTGAATCCTCTTTGCGTTTTATTTCTTTTAGAACTTTAAGTGGACCCTAAAACGAAATATATAATTAATAATAAACGAGTATCGTGCATGGTTTTTATATGGTATAAACACCTCGTCCTCTTCTTCTTCACTATTATCATTTTCGTCCATCGATTCATTTCCGTTATCATACGGTGGATACGGTGGGACCGAAGCAGATGTATAATCATTACTATAAGTAAAGACAAAAGACAAACATTAAAAACAGTAAACAATCAAGTTTATAAGTACAAAAACGATCTATTACCTTGGGCGATGCAATATAGAGTCAATGTCATTTTCTGTATTATCTATTCCATTGCGAATAGGTTCACTGTGTTCACTAGGAACAACGCCTATTCCACGTGATAGAGGATCGTCTTGAATGTTTTGTTGTTTTTCGTTTATAGTTGATGGAAAAGAAAAATCTTTATTATTAAATAATTTATTATTATTTTGTGAGGATTGCATGGTTAAAGAGCACGAAGGTCAAAAAGGAAAAAAAGGATTAAATAAACAAGGTTTTATACGTAACTGCACCAGTTATGCCGATTTCTCGTGACTCCCAAATATGGAAACGTAATCAAGATCTCTAAACGAACTATTAAAAATTACTTGAAAAAGCATTTATTCGGCTTTTCTTTTGAAAATAGTCAAAGTACAAAATTCGAGCTGGTAATACTACAATTTCATTCTATACGCGTAGATTAACGATAAATAACATAATGGTGAGTGTTATTTTTTACTCATTCATCGGTGATCGATTTACTAGCGCAGAGCAATGAGTTGATTAATAATATTTTAGGTAGCGGATAATTGAACTTACGTAAATTGGAATAGTATACGGCTTCTTATCAGTCACAAGTTAAGGTTTTTTTGTGAAAAAGGAAAAGATATGCAGATATCCACCGGCAATTGGTAGAACTAGGCTGCGCCATGTTACACAAAAATGCTCACGTGAAATTATTGATAATGTCATAATGATTTACTATTATGGTTTATCCCATATCGGAATAGTGATAGAGTTCTCTGTTACACGTTAAAGAAGGTTTCCTTTTTGATAAGCGTCATAAGGCCCTTTTCTTGCTCTTTGTTGTCATAAAGCCTTTCTTGCTATTTATTGATAAGCGTCATAATAAAGTACCGGGTACCACTTAGTGACAGTTGTACGAAAACGTTAGTGCATAAACTAATATAAAAGCGGACAATTAAAAAACATTGTATCGATAGGCAAACTTTTGTACTACGTATTTAAGTTTCTACTTTGCATATGTTCAAAGGTTATCCCAGATTTTAATCAACCTTTTTTTTTTTACTTTATCCAAGTTAAACTAACCATGGTTTTTCATCGGCAGAAAGTAATCTTAATCTTTTGGCTTGGACTTTTAGTTGTGTTTGATATTTTACTGGTTTCGTCTATTCGTATCACTTTTGATAGCAATTTCGGTAGCAAACACATTTTTTTTTCAGATCATTTGACGACCTCTCAAAAGGCATTTCATTATGGCAAGAAAAGCTTGGAAGAATTAGATAATGAATTTTCTAAGGAAATTTTACCTAGTGTTACTCTGTTCACCGATCATGGTGATATCCTACAGGTTTGTTTATGCAAAATCCTTGTTTTTTTACGCCCGTTCTTATCTGATTTCGCTAAACTTCGTATCATCACGTGCATTGCAAGACCACTGGCATTAGGTGTGAAGTGTGTCATGCTATTGCGCGTCATATTAAAGAATTCTTGATGTTAAATACTACCCAAGAAATTACAATTCAAGAAGGCATTCTCATTTGTTCATTATTGAGACTTCAAACCCAACGCGTGGTAAAACATATGAAAATTTTTATTTTCAATTTCACGCTTTTACTATTGGTTTATTATGTATGGGTTTATGATTTTGCATTTTTTATTCCCGGAAAATATTTTTCAGTGCTCTGAGATTATACCTAAATTTGGTCCTTGGGTTATAACAGTTCTTGCGCATTCTGTATTTTCTGCGGAAAATTTGTGCACGAAAGCTCATTTATGCCCAAAACCAGATATACCAGAAAAACCAGAGATTATTGATCTACCGGCACCAATTACTGAGAACCACCACATTACAGTTTCAGAAAAACAAAATGACAATGATGATCAAAAAATGTGGGTTGTTCATATTAGTGATTGGCATTATGATTCAGAATATGCTGAAGGTTATGAAGTGAATTGTGGAGAACCAGTCTGTTGCCGTCCACCAAATGTAAAGAACTATATTCATTTATTTATAATCAATTATATGACGAATGTTCTTACTTAGATCAAACTTAGGCTTTTGGTGATAAGGCCACCACTCCTGCTGGAAAGTGGGGAGATTATAATTGTGGTATGCATTTTTTTTGATTAAATTATACATTTTATGTTTTACTTTTATTCTCATTTACATTATTCTCTTAGATGTTCCCAAAAAGTTAATTGAAAGCATGCTAGAATTTTTACCAACTGCTGTTCCAAAATTGGATTACATAATATCTACAGGGTATTATTATGATTAATTGTTTCAATTTTATTTACTGTAAAAAACTTAACATTAATATTTAATATTTATTTTATTTTATTTTATATTGGTAAATATGAATTTCAGTGATCTTCCTCCACATGGTAAATATGAAGATATTTTAATTTGGAAATATCATATTTGGGCTAATTTTATTTGTTTATTTACATTTATAGATGTTTGGGCTGAAACTCCATCAACTATAAAGGAAAATACAAATCAAACTGTAAATATTTGGCGCAAATTTTTCACTTCTGCACCTCTTTTACCTGTTATTGGAAATCATGAATCAGCACCCGTCAACTCTTTTCCAACATCTTCTATAAGCGATATTGCATCCATTTCTTGGTTATATAATACATTATCATCACAGTGGAATGATTGGCTTTCTACTGATGTGCTTGAGTCAATTGAAAAACATGGATTTTATGCTGCCAAATTACCTAAAGATAACTTACGAGTTTTAGGTATTAATACAAACTATTTTTATAAATTAAATCTTTGGCTTCTTATGAGACCAAAAGAAGAATGGGATCCTGAATGGATGTTAAAATGGATTGTTAACCAGTTGGATGAAGCAGAAAAACTTGGTGAAAAAGTCTGGATATTGGGTGTATGCAAACTTTTTTTATAGATTCATAAATATATATGGTTAAAGTCACTCCATTTATATTATGGATAAATTTATAAATATATATATATTATTGTTTATAAATTAGCACATGTCTGCTTTAGACCAAGATGCTTTTCCATCTATAGGAGTTTATTTTTCACAGATTGTTGCTAGATACAAAGACACAATTGTCGGTCAATTTTACGGTAAATATTAAAAGTTGTAAAAATATTAAATTTTCAAACTTTATCATTTGCAAAAATTTATACATTTATTCATATTAAACAATTAATTACATAATTAGGCCATTCTCATTGGGATGAATTCAATGTTATTTATAATAAATCGATCAATGATTCGAAAGAACCAGAAGCCGTTGGTGTTGCATATATAGCGCCAAGCGTTACATCTTTTAAAAATATGAATCCTGCCTTTAGGTGAAGCTTTTACCATGTTAAAAATAGGATATATTTAACAAAATTTAAAATAATTAGTAAATTGATCATATAATTAAGAATTTATTTATTTATAGGGTATACGAAATTGATAAGATGACAAAAAAAATTCTTAACCATTATACTTATTCCATGGATCTTCAAGAAGCCAATCGTCTTGATAAGCCAGAATGGAAATTATTGTATGATGCAAAATCATTGTACGGGCTTGAAAACTTGGAACCAAAGAGTTGGCATGGTATATATATTATATATTCATTGTTACATTTATTAAAATGTTATAAAATTTATTGATTCTAACATTAATTTCGTATGTTTCGAATAGATCTTACTGAAAAATTTATTATTGACACAGATGCTTATAAAACTTTCAAAAAAACGGCTTCTCGAAATCATTATCTTGATAAATATGGATCATGTTCAGCACTTGATATACAATGTCGTAATCGTATTATATGTAAACTTCGTGGTACTAATTCTGGTCATGGACCATTTTCTGATAGTGAACTTTGTAAAAAACATGGATGGATTCCTCATTTACCTGACGATTGGTTCTTAAGTGCTGCATTGGGAAAACATGTGAATGTTTTTGTTGATATGGATAAAGTTGATGAAAATAATAAATCCATAGATGATGATGATGACGAAAATGATGGTATAGTCTTTGAAGGACTTTCAAAAACTATTGTTAGGTTGATAATGAGATTTGTCATGGGAGGGGACGATGCAGTGTGTCGATAAACTCTTATCATTATTCACGTTAATGACTAATAAATTGTAATTATATGACCATTGATCTAGTTGTTAAACAAATGTAATAATTGATCAAATTTCAACTTTAAAATAAAGATCTGGCCTTTATTCATAATATGCAATTAATTTTATGAGTGAAAGTTTAACATATAGATAGATTATTGCATTGGTATAACTACATAGTTAAAAAAATATTCTCAGGAATTCAATAAAAGATCTTTTATTATTGATAGTAACTGAAAGTCATTATTTTTCATTATTCTTCAGAATCAGAATCATCTTGTTTTGTGTAATAAGAAGGATATACATATATAGTATTATCCCAATACCAAAAACCATTTGACAATCTATGAAAGTCGGCATTAATAAGCATCCCGACCATTGGATAAGGAGCAAGATCCGGACCAACAGCGATGGTAAATGGTTCCGCGTCAGGAGTTTCAAACTCACGTACTTCAAATTCACGAATATAATAAGAACGTAACCAATCATCATCATTTTCATCCTCTGTATCATTTGTTGTATCATTTGCTGTTGTCGACTCTGGTAATTCATTAACTTTAATAATTTCGACAGTTAACCCTGATTTACAGGCTTCCTTAACCTCTGTTAATTCATCTAGAGCATTATTACCAAAAATTTTTTTCAAAATTTGTTCAGCTTCTTCTGGATGAATTCCAAATAATAAAGCCAAGCTGTCTTCGCTAGGGTAAGGATTATCAAACCTTCCATATAACTCACCACCAAATAGCAGTGAACACGCTTTATTGAACTTTCCAGGAGCATCCTGTGTCAATAATTTACAGTTTAAAAGTTCCTCTTTGGCTAATTGAGCAACTTTTATTGCTTGATGCATATCCTCTAAGTATTCAGGACATACTTGTCTCCTGACCAAATAATTCAAGAATGATTCGATAACTATAGGTGCTTCTCGAAATGCATCTTCTTTTACATAACCAGTTTCATTCATAATGTAACTTGATAAATAAACTTTGACGGTATATGTAAAGTCTACTTCCATATCGTTAGGTATCATTGGATCATCCTCCGAAGCACATAATGTTGTATCTTCAGAGATGCCACCAAAATGAAAGTAAGAACTTAAAATTTGGTTGGATGTACCATCAAACATTCTGGTGGCTTTATATTTTTGTACTGCACGTTCAACACGATACTTAACTGGTGTCGATCTAAAAAAAATTATACGATAATTATTTAAAATTATTTTTTAAGTTATTTATTAGAAAATAAATAAATTTTTTTAACATACGGATCATAAACTTCGTCGTCATCTGATTCATTTAAAAGTCTCTCTCTCTTCTTTTTATTCTTTTTCTTTTTCTTCTTCTTCGTAGGCACAACAGTAACGGTGCCTTGTCCTTCAGCTGCATTAGTTTTGTCCTCGACAGCCTCTTCGTCAGTATTCTCAGTTATGCTTTTATTACTATTTTCAATAATAACTTCAGTCTCATTGCTATTTTCACCAATTACTTTATCTTTATCTTTATCGTTAGTATCATTTGTTTTTTCAACTTCGTTGTCGTTATTGTCGATATGTGGTATTTCCTGAGTTTCCATACTGACTAATAATAAAAATTCCTAAATTATATAAGTCATTGTGATTCAAATCAATTTTATACTACCAATTTTATACTAGCACATGACTCGTTCAGGCTGAATATCCGCAGTGTTATTTTTCTATTGACTATGCAAATTGAAACTATGCTCGAGAGAACAAAAAGAAAAATTTACAATTGTTCTTTTATTGTTGATTTAAATCTACAGCGTTATTCTCCATAGTTATGCAAATTTGTAACTAGACTCGTGAGAAAAAAAAAGAAAATTTCACTGTCCTTTATGATTTATTACAGGTCAGATCCACCGGATTTTAATAGCTAACTAAATCCGACCGAAATTGTTAATTCTATAGGTAAAGATAAAATTAGATCCACTAAAATCCGATGACTATAAAAATACACCGTGACTATGTGTATATGATATAGGTACAAGCCATCGTATAAATATCAACCACGAAAAAAATCTACAACCTCTCTGATGAGGGGAATCCTAAATACCATCCTAATACGATTTCAAAACGAGCTAGAAAAGTTTGTAACAAGCAATTAGTTCGTAATTAATAATACGTATGCCATCTATAATTTATTTCTTGCTTTCATTTCTTATTTTTAATGTTTTTTATTTTTTTTTTTTTAATTTTTTTATTTTAACCTCGTTTTTAATTTTTTATATTTTTTATTATGTATACAGAATTCACCTCATCCTAATACAGTTTTGGAACGAGCCAGTATGGAAGGGTTTGCGACAAACTATTAATCCGTAAGTTGATTATGTATGTGAAAGGGATATACAGTAGCAAAGAAACTAAAGAAACTTGATTATAGTATTTTCTATAGACGAATCATTTGGACCTTGATTTTGCGAGTGCTCTACCATATGTTCTTCTGAGTGCTCCACCGTATGTTCTTCTGAGTGTCTGAACATTCCCTTGTATGTTCCCGCGAGTGCTTCTCTGTATGTTCTCGCGAATGCTCTCCTGTATGTTCATGCGAATGGCGAATGCGTCCCTGTATGCTCCTGCTCCTCTGTATGTTTCGAAGCTTTAAGATTCCAAAAATAGGTGGCATTGATCGAGAAGTGGTTGATTTGGTCCGGGTTCCTCTGTATGTTCCTGATCCTCTATATGTTCCCGCGGATGCTATTATTTGTGAAATAATTTCTTACTTGATTTTTTATTTCAATAAAGACCGAGCATAAAAGGATAGGAGGAATTTGGGAGCACATTTAAAGGCAAAAAAAAAACTCTGAGGAACGTAAACGATAAGAAATAAGAAAAATGAAACTTAGCTGATGCCTATGAAACATGCAAAGGCCCCTCCTCCCACCAGATGCTAGTATCTTGACGAGTGTTTGGCCGCCTACAAGAGTAAATGGTGGTGCGAATTTCTCGAAAATGAAGCTAGTTTCGCCTTTATCAAAGCAAAAAAACTCGGATTTCAAAGAAGACCCCATGATTGGCAAAGGAATCCCAGAATATACTTGCCGGATCTTTAGGAATGATGATGGGGAAATCATCTTTCCTATAGAAGTAAAAAGAAATCTCGTAGCTGTCTCTAATATGACAATCTGTGATGATCTGTGATTATATATTAATTTAGCCAATTAAATTGCTTGTTTTTACATTTCTACTAAGTTTTTTTAGTTTGTCACAATTTACTTCCAATTTTTTTTGTTATGTCACAATTTTGTTACATAAAAATGATCGACATATGCGTCAAATTGATGATAATGAGCTGAACAGAACTAGGAGGGGTTTACCATGAACAATTAAATTTTTTTATAGAATTTTGCATTTAACTTACATAAAAATTTTATTAAATATATTATATAGATATTAGGCTCAATTTTTGAATTTTTTTTTTTTAAGATGTACTCATACATATTATGATTAAATACACCCCAATCAGACGAACCGTTGCCACCATTGAAAAAAAAATTTAGAATTCCTGTATTTTCAAAAAATTACTAATTTACTAGAATATATTAGTTAATTATTTAAATTATTTATTTTGCGCCGGTACTTTATAGTTATTGTATGGGTTGTAGTGAATAACCCAGTACACACGGGTTCATATTCCGTGCCGAAGGCACGGGATTTAAATATGAACCCGTGTGTGTAACGGGTTATTCAACACCCATATAATAACTATTTTATTGCACGGTGTCTGACGTAACAATCCCGTGCCAATAAGTTAATGAAAAAAGCACGGGTTGTCACATAAGACCCGTGCAATAAATCGCGTTATAATAAAATACATGAAAAATACATTGTAACGAATCAGCACAATTTCAACGAATAATTCGATTTTGACTTAAAAGATGTCAAAGAGATACATATTTATAAATTTTAACAGATGAATAAATATCTTTTTTTTTATCCCTTTACATGATTGCGTTTGTCGCTTGGTTCCGTTGACTATCGAAGACTACGCTTGCTACCAAAAAAAAAACATGAATTGCAAACTCGAGATTCGTATTCATTTAAAAGAATGGTCGTCCATTTTCAGATTTTTAAGAATTACATATTGAATAATTTCTTGTTATTTACGGAAAGAATTTTATACAGTATTACTTCCGCAGATTTTTATGTTAAAATTAATATAAAAATTTGCTTTATATAGTACCTGCCGGATAATGTATACTTATTCGGATTACACTAAATACGGATTGTTGATTAAACATTTCACATTTCTACTTAAGCATTGTCTGTAGACTTTCCATCTAAAAATCACATGCGTTTAGCTCTCCAAATTGTCAATGGATTTAACACAGGTGTTGTTTATAATCATAAGGTTAATGGCACAAAAGACGTTGCGTAGGCTAATAAAAAAGAAAAGCGTATAGTATACATATATGTATGCTAACTTTTTTTTAAGAAAAGCGTATAATATACATATATGTATACTAAATTTTTTTTTAAGAAAAGCGTATAATATACATATAGTATAAAAAAATTTAAGTCGATTATACTA
This sequence comes from Gigaspora rosea, assembly GCA_003550325.1. NCBI lineage: Eukaryota > Fungi > Glomeromycota > Glomeromycetes > Diversisporales > Gigasporaceae > Gigaspora > Gigaspora rosea. The sequence continues at coordinate 352,888 of QKWP01000186.1, read as the reverse complement.
GTTTGTATACTATTTTATAAACTATCGGTCATAACACAGTACATCGATATGACTACCCTAAATCAACCTTAGGTATAGAATTTCTTTCGACTTATACTAAAAAAAAAACTAATCAAATTCTTTTTGTCATTAAATGTGATCGTGAATTGGCAGAGAGTAATGGCATTTTTAGAGTGTAGTTGGGCCACTCTCCATTCAACCTTCGCTATGCTGGCGTTTTTGACTTCTAGTAGTTAATCACAATAATCATAACGCATGATGCTGTAATGTCGATGGCGCCAAAAATCTTTGCACTGATGCATATTGCGGAGCCTTTTATTGATCTATTTCATATTTAAGACAAAGATGCTCACATGACCGTATTTTGTATAAATTTCTTCAGGCCTGTCAAATCAAAACAGATAAATAGATAGATTATCATTAACTATACTATACTGTCAAATCGCGCTCATTTATAAAATCTTATGTTAAAGTATTTTATTAAAGTTATGTTTTGTTTTGGAATATAGAGAAATTAAGGGTACTATTCTCTCATCAAGAGAATTATATGATCTTTTGTCGCGTTATCTAAGATACAGTAAACTTCTGACATTTACGCGTCCATGTGAATAGTATAATAAACACTTAACACTCGTATACTTCGTTGACAAACTGAACTGATTTAATGTACAGTATTACAAACTTTCATCAAATCAAGAAACTTCTGAAAAATCGACTACTAATATTAAACTTTTAAATAAAGCAAAAATATTTTCAAAACTCGTTATATAAATTTTCATCGTTTAACTTCTACATATATTTCTAATGTGGACTCTGTTTTTTTTTAGAAGCACGAAAATAAGTGAAAGGGTCTACCAATAAACATTAAAATTTTAGTTGTGTTAATAAAACTTCTTTATATTTACTATTAATGTCGCGTAATTCGCGTAAACAGTTATCGACTTATAAAATTTATCATATTTTAGCTGTGTTAATAAAACTTCTTTATATTTACTATTAATGTCGCGTAATTCGCGTAAACAGTTATCGACTTATAAAGTTTATCATTATCCTATTACTGTATTACGTTTACGTTATGACTATTTTTCATGTTTTGTTACACCAAATACTGATATAGATAACGTACGTACGTACGTGCAGGGCCAGTGATTTTCTGTGTTTCACATAACACCACAGAATTCACATAATTACGGTCAAATCACATAATTACGGCTTTATCACCGCAGAACCCACATAATTTAAGAATTTCAAGAAATCTGCACAGAATTTGTGATTTTATCTGTAGTGCAGGGACAGTGATTTTCTGCGGTGACAAAACCAAAATTATGTGGTGACAAAATTTAAATTATGTGATGTGATGCGATCCATATTTGCCAAATTATGCGCGATTATGCGGTAACTTGACCAAATTATGTGAGATTCTGTGGCGTGTTTACCAAATTTATGTGCGATTTTGTGACATAAATTTTCGGAACTTACCGGATTTTGTTTGCTCGTAATTTGAGTTCATTCAAATTTTACGTCGGGAGATACCGGATCTGTAGACTTTGTCTAATAAATTGGCAAATTATGTGACAATTCTTATAAATTGCTACATTATGTGCTATTCTGCGGTGAAATTGCCACATTATGTGCTATTCTGCGGTGAAAACACCAAATTATGTGATATAAGCATATTTATGTGAATTCTGCGGTATTATGTGAAACACAGAAAATCACTGTCCCTG
>QKWP01000186.1:305988-348754 GCA_003550325.1 Gigaspora rosea | reverse complement strand
CTTTCAAGAAAATCATGACTAGGGGGTGCAGGTGAACTTCCGTAACTTGTCATAACTTTTGCCATAAAGCAATTCACCTGCGTCTCTAATCATGATAAAAGCTTTTCCAAGCATAAATTTAACTATAAGAAATCAAACTTTTTTTATGGGTTGGTTTTTTTTCTTGATATCAAAATGAATATGATAGCGCAATTAGTTATGTAGTATAAAAACTTTTGACTTTATTTCTCGGTCTTTTTATCAAATATACGTAACAATGTTTTTTTAAATATTATAAATAAATTTTTATGAATAAGCGTATTAAACCACAGAATTAACACTTTTTTGCCACGAATCGCACAGAATTAGCATTTTGTTACACAGAATCGCACAGAATTTCGCAATATTACACAGAATTCGCAAAAAATTTTTATCACATTAAATCACAGAATTTACCTTAACCGCACGCAGAATTTAGTCTTAACCACCGCAGAAAATCATCGTCCCTGCACATAATTTGTTATCTAGTATCGCATAATTGCACATAATTGGCCATTAGTATCACATAATAACACATAATTCTCTAAAAACTGTTCACATCACATTACATAATTTAGTTTTCGGCACCACATAATTTGCGATTTTGCACCACAGAAAATCACTGGCCCTGCGTACGTGTACCTCCAATCAACGAGGGTTTTACTAGCTAGCGACGCGGTTTTTACTTTTCGTATTATATTTATCGTTTAATAACTTAGTTAAAAATCGGCTTGGGTAATTTGTAGGAAATCAGTAAATTCGGTGGGAGTATACCCTTTCAGGTGATTTGTTTATTTTTAATAACGCGATTGTTTTGATCGCTCATCATATGATAAGTCAAATTAAATTATAAATATGATCAATTGGAAGGGTTCTTCTTCAAGCTTTTTCGCATTTTTTCAGCTTAAGGTCTACTGTTTCCTAAAGAAATAGTTATGATATTTCTTAAGTAAAAGCTTAATATTGGGATTGTTATAGTCTAATGGTTGTAAAGCTGAGGAAGTCAACTAGTGTCCATTCACTACCTGTTCGAATCCTAGTATCCGTTAGATCGTGATGTATTCTGATTCCCTTATAGAGTTTGAACACCCCTATAGAGTTTGAAACACCTTTATAAAGTTTGAAACACCCTTATAGAGTCTGAAACACCCTATATAAAATATTCTTTTTTTTTTGGGGACGTTATATCAGACACAGCATTTTTTAAATGCTGTGTTGGTATAACGTCCCCTTTTTTTTTTTAAGAATCATTTCGTCATGAAAACTCTTAGTTTGAATTTTCGCGAACACTTTGTCAGAACATTATTTCTACACGTAAGTATCTTATATGTCATCGTTACTAAAAAATTTATAATTTATTTTTTAATTTTTTTTATTCTTCTAATTGTCAATTTCAGAGTCATCTTTTCTTTCATCGTTGGTAACCTTTTTTTTCGTCAATCTCGGTTCTTTACTTTCGTCGTTGGTATTGTGCAAATTTGTTGGTGGTTTGCTTTTTTGTAGGCTTTGTACCGGTTTTTCATAAGTATTTTAATTTTCTTTGTTACTTTTTTGGCGTTTTGTTTTTTTCATTTTGTCACTTATTATTCTTTCTCAAATTTTTCGTTTTTCCGGTAGCGGATTCGCAACGATATGTCTGAAATGTACGTTATTTTGTGTGTAAGTACACAATCTTGAATATACGATTAAAACAAGAATTTATTCATCGGAATTAATGCTACTTCTATATATGAACTCGATGAAAGAAATATATTATTTTGGAATGTAATAATTTTTTATGATATCTGTTATCTAACTGCTAAGTTTCAAGTGTTTTCAAAGTTACATTATTAGTTAATTTAGTTAATCTAATTTACCTGTGCAATTTTTTCATCATTCGATTCTTTATGAATGCGCGATTTGATTACAAAACCGTGAGATAGTACAATTTGTCATATTTTCTATCTACTAAAGTAAATGAAAACGATAAATTAACACGAATGAAAACGAATAAAGTATATATCATTATAGTATGCAAATTTTAATCGAAAATATTTTACTAAAGACTTAATCAATTGCAACATTGAAAAAACTGTGATGAACATCATGCGATGCCAACTGTCCTTAAGCTGTCAGTAAGCACTTTGCAAAAACGCATAACAAAACGCGTAATATATTTGATATTTGTTAAAATGTTAACAATTATTAAATTCCTATTATTATTGACCTTTTAATTAATCTAAGATAATCTATTATACAAATTTTAGGCATATAATAATATAATAATAATTATCAATTCAAATTAAAAAATAGATTATTTTCTAGGTGATTTTCTGTTAGTAATGTTTGCAAGATGATTTAAACTTTTAAAAATCACCTCTGTAGATGAAGAAGGTGATTTATCTTTAACGGTTGACATTTTCATACAATTTTTTAACCATCTTGAAAGTGTTTTAAAACTTTCTAATTTAACAGTTTCTACATTATGACTTATGATTGAATTTTTAGGAGTATTCAAATAAGAATCAATGTTGACTCTGTCAATAATATTTTTTTGTAACCATCTTAAATTATCGAAATTATTTTGTTTCCAAGATATATATGCGAATTCTTCTAATACATTGAGATCAAGGAGTGAGAGGTCTATCGATGGATTTGTTGATTTATGATCAAAGGTAATTGGTAACGAGAGTGAATGGAAATTTAAAACTAAATTATTTAAAACTTCTTTAAATAACGTAAATTCTTTCTTACGAATTAAATATTTAATATAAATATAACCAATTTCAATATCTTTTATACGATATGGAGGATGTGGTAATTTTATAGTAATACTTTTTTCTGATGATGATGATGATTGATTTAAAGAACTGGATGACGGAGAATGCTTGGTTGATGATTTTGTAGTTGTCATGAAAGGGATAGGTGAGTTAGATACTGAAAATGCACGTGATAAATCTTTATCAAATCCAAAATGTTCATTTCTCCAATCTACAAACATTTCCCAAGTTTGGTGAATATTGAAATTATCAAAATTATCGGCTAAAGAATTCTTCACCAAATAATTTAAAATCACCTTCCAAAACTCAAAATTGATTAATTTTCTTTTTGTCTCTAAAAGTTGGCTCATCAAATTTTCTCCCTCTTTATGCAATTCTGGTAGTCTGAAACACGTTTCTAAAATTAACATTTGTAATTTAAAATTGATATCTTCCTCGTTTGGCCTTATATTTGCATCATTTTTAAGCATTCCAATATTATTCGCAATATTAGACTCCATCTTTTCATGCAACTTATTTCCCTCTTGAATAAATTGATTGATCTCGTTAATTAAGTACTTAATTGTCAATCCATCTTCACATTTTACACAACATTCCATTAATTCTTTCCAAATCCCAAATGTAGGTTTAACCTCCGGATTTTCTCTTTTCATCTGATGTCTAACAACGTTAACAGCATACTCGGATTCGATTTGGTCCTTTGATGCTAATCTTAATATTGTTTCATATAACTCTTCATTTCTTCGATAACCCATTAATGAAAGCTTGGTCCATCGTTTCCACATGTTTTTGTAGTCACCTACTGAAGCTAATTGTTGAAATAATGTAATTGTGGATGCTTGAGTATGTTTTACTTTGTAACTTTTCATTAATTTTTCTATCTCAAAGATTTTTGGTGTTAAAGAATTGCGAAGTAACGAAATGTTTTCATTATATGATTCTTTTTTTTCTTCTTGTTGTCCAGTTAAATCGGGGTTCTTAACAATATTTTCCCTACTACTATTATGTGGTAAACAGGATTCTAGTAATGGTTGAAAAACTTTAATATTATCAACATCATATCCTGCTAGTTTAATCAGATCAAAAATTTCTAAAGCCTTTTCGACCCTTAAACTAACAGACTTTTCATCAGCAATCTGAAATTCTGATGATTGAGCATAACCTTCTAAAACAATTCGATACGTTTCAAAAGTTGGTTCCATTCCTTCACCTCTCATATTTTTTAACATTTCTAAACTTTTATCAAGTGGAAATTCCTTAGGACTAACTTGATTCGCAAAAATATTAAATCTAATTATTAAGTCGTAATGGTCACGATGAAATTTTGGAAAGTTAGAGTCTAGAGTAGATGATTGTTTAGAAAGGCTGTTAACCAATTCTTTCCATGAAGAATAAAATGAACTATTTGTAAAATCATCTTTTGAAAAATCTAATTGTTCTATGGTCTTTTGCATTCTTGAGATAATTATATCATCCAAAATGCTATCATTTTGATCCTCTAACCTTTTTTGACTTAAAATATATTTAGAGAGTGCTTGAACATAAGCTTGCATCAAGACTGTTGAAAAGTCAAATTCCCATAAATCTCTTAAATTTTGTTGCGATGTCATTTGTATTTGAGGATCTTTAATCAAAGGTGCATACATATTTATTAAATTTGAAACAGTTTTAAATCTGCCTAAATCCGCATAGTAAGAAAGCATTGCGTAGAAAGCTTCACGTGATGGAGTATAATTGAATTTTGAAATCATTCGATCTAAATAAGTTTTTGCTAGTTGTATATTAGATTTTCGTGATAAAGCCCATATTATCTCAGAATATAATGCCGAAGTTAATAATTGTTCATCTTGAATTCTTTGTAACATTGTTTGAAATGTATCATTTTCTTTAGGGTATGAACCTAAAGCCTATCCGAAAAGAATATTAATTATATTAATTATATTAATTATATATCATATCATATGAATAACATAACAACTGAATAATGAAAACTTACTCGTATAATTAATCTCCAAGTTTCTTCATCATATGGACCTCTAAACGATTCGATAAAGGTTTCACATAATCCTTTTACATCCTCAAAATAATCCATCTTTTGTGTTGTATAAATTTTATGTGCAGTAGTCACAGATTTTAATATTAATTTCCATAAATCCAAATCAATATCCACATTCATTGGTCGCAAATCAGCTAAACTTTTAGAATCTAATGTAGCCAAAGGAACTTGACCATTTGCAATTGATCTTAAAGCATTCATAGTTAATAAATGATCTGATGAAGTTTCTACTACATTCAAGAAATATTTGTAAGTCTCTTTGGTCGGCATAAAAGACTGATGTGAATCGGCATACATTTGGTTGATAATTTGAATAGCACTTTGCAAATCAGAGGTTTTTGCACATGATTTTAAAAGAACATGGTAGATTCCTAAAGTTGGTACAATATTTTGATTCTTTAAATTTATAAACTCTCGTACAACGGATGAAAGATCGTTTGATTCAAGATAACTTTGCATACGACGAAGGTATGTTTTTTGTTGTTCTGCTAGATTCGTAGGCAGTGGATCAAATTGAACTTGTGGTACAGTAGATAAGGACCCTTGGTTTCCATTTGCAAAAGTACGGACTAATCCATATAATCATTTGAATTACAAACTTGTTCAATTTTCAATTAAAAATAAATGCCAATTTTTTTTTTCCCCAAGAATTCACCATACCTATATTTTTATGAATTTTAAAACTTTTACAATTATTTCTTGTAAAGGAAAAGCCAATTAGATTTTTGTTATGTAGGAAAAAACGTAAAACAAAACTATAATTTGTGGGCAATTTCATTTTAATGAAAATATCATGAATCATGAATTAGAATTAATATGCAACCTGCCGATTTATATACTTCTATATAGGGAGGATTAGGATTGATTATCGCTGATCGAAATTTATAATTTGATTGGTCGATCAGTCAGCATCGAATTGGCCTCGCTTTTTTTTCTTTTATACCTCCAGCATATTCACAATTAGCTAGTTTTAAGTCAATATTATTACAGCATATGGGAATTTCCACAACAAAAAGAGGCAGTGGGCCAAAAAAATTTTTTTTAAAAAAAAATGCAATTTCTCGAAGAATTAGAGTAATAGACCATATAATTTTTATAAAATTACGGAATCGAAATTTTTTGCCCACTACCTCTTTCTGTTGTGGGGGTCCCATATATCAACCGACACTCGTCAGTTGACACGTCTTGAGTTACGACTGTGGATGCTACAAAAAAGTACACCATCGATCGTATTTCTGCACAAAGTTTATTCTGGATTAACCGTTTTCTATATATGAAGATTTACGAAAAATGAGAAAAATTTGTGATTGTGTGACAGAAATCATTTAAATAAATATGCATTAGATACTGCTTTCTTAATCATCGCAAAGAAAAAAAAACCTAGTATTGCCTAACAAAATTTTATTTATGATGCAAATAAAAAAAGATGATTATTGTTATAAAGCAGAATCTGTAAGATTTTTTGTTTTGCATTCCAGAAATTATATTTAAGTTCAATATATTAAAAATTCATCTTTTAACTAATTATATTTTCTTATAATCTGAAAATTATCAGGTAGATGACCTTAGAGATATAGTTTTTCAAGCCATTGATGAAGTTTCTGAAGAGCTCAGAGAAATCAGTTTAAAGGTATAAAATTTTTGATCAAAAAAATAATTATATTTTATTTAAATATTATTTTAAGATTTGCAAACTTATTCTTTCGAAATAGATTCACGATTACCCAGAATTGGGAAGTGAAGAAAAATTTGCTCATGAATTATTAGTTAATTATCTGAAAAAGAAAGGATTCAAAGTAACGCCAAGTGCTTATGGCCTTGAAACTGCTTTTGTGGCTGAATTTCAGTCCAAGTCTGGTGAAGGTCGTGTTGTTTCCTTTAATTCTGAGTAAGTAATTCTTAATTTATATATATATATATATATATATATATATAAATATATATTATCTACATTTAGATATCTTGGATTTTTATTTTTCACAGATATGATGCGTTACCGGAAATAGGACATGCATGCGGACATAATCTTATTGCTATTAGTGGGGTTGGTGCTGCTCTTGGTCTTAAAGCTGTCCTTGAGAAATTCGAAATTGAAGGCACCGTGAAGCTGTTTGGTACACCCGCAGAAGGTAAGTCATTTCTAATTTAAATTTTCTTGTTGTTATTTTATTAATCAATGTTCATTTTTTAGAAAATTTGTTTTGTAAAATTGATTTAATTGAAGCTGGCGCTTATAAAGATGCCGATGTTTCTCTAATGCTTCATCCACAGTAGGTTTCTTTTTTTTTTTTTTTTTGAATTTTATTTTTTTTTTACGAGATATTTTTTTTTGACTGGAGTTCAGACGTGTCTCTACCTATGTTGATTTAACCAAATTATTACATACGTGGGTTGATAGGTGCACCGTGGGAAGGTATTATATCATTATTGCATTACTTCATTAAAGTGATATTTTTATGTTTCATTAACATAAATTTAAATGGAACTCGTATTGAAATATAGGAATCAATGCCCTAGATGCTATAGTGTTGGCTTATAACAATATCGGATTGTTGAGACAGCAAAATCTACCTACAAACAGGTAACTGACCATACAAAATTAATTTTTGGTTTTCATAACTCAACCGGCTCGAGACACTTTCAGAAAACCAAAAATTAACTTTGTAAGACTTTATTATTACATGGATACCCTTTTTTTTTAAAAAAAAAACAAACATGTTCAGTCGTCTATAATAATGAACTTTTATTAGAGTCCATGGAATCATTACTAACGGAGGATCTGCATCCAATGGTTCATATTTCTGACATTTACCTGAAACAAATGAATAAATTAATGATTGAGACTAATAATTGATTCGATCTTTTAAGTTATACCGGATTACACTTCTGGGAAATTTTATGTTCGAGGAAGGACCAGTGAAGACTTAAAACTCCTTTGTTCGCGTGTACAAAAATGTTTTGAGGGAGCTGCTGAGGCCACAGGCGCAAAACTTAAAACTGAATGGTCTAGAGAAGTCTATGGTAAAAAAAGTTTCCTTCAACTATTATTGCCGTATGTTATCGAATATAAGCTACCAAATGTTGAAGAAAAAAAGTGGTTTTTTTCAAACTAAAGAAGTAGCTTCTAATTTTATTCGGTAATGTATAGGTATTTTTTTTTTAAAAAAAAAAAGTTAAAATAGCATTTCTATTCTTTCTGTTAATAGACGTGAAAATAAATTCACCGTTGGCAACACGTTATGAAACCTATAGTTCCCAAAGATTTGGAACCAAATTCCCTTCAAGAGAACAACAATCTTCAATCTCATTCGGCACTACCGATCAAGGAAATGTATCATATGTAGTCCCAGGAATTCACCCGACTTATGGCATTTTTGAATCGCCTAGTGAAGTTAGAAATCATTCTCCAGAATTTGCTAAACAAGCAAGAACTAAATTTGCTCATGAAAAAACGATAGAGGCTACAAAGAGTATAGCACTAGTTGGATTAGATATTTTAATTGATGATAAATTTTACAAAGAAGTTAGGAAATGTTTCGAAACTTAAAGACGATATTTTTGCTCACACGCTAAATTAACACCAATAATTAATATTATGAGTTTTAAAAATAACGATATGTAAATTAAGAAATGTTCTTTATACTTATTCCCTGACAAATACAATTAATAATTAAATTGTATAAGGTATTCCCAATTTTTAAAATAAAAATTACAAACCATCATTACAGTGAAATCTCCATAAATGCGCCCCTTTATAAATGCACACCCTCTCCAAATACACATGTAAATAGTAATAATGATAATACAATCAACTCTCCATAATGCGCGTTATATAGGAAAGTGCATTTAAAGAAAAACGGAAACGTGGTTTGGTTTAAATACAATCGAATATTATCGTTATTTTTTTAACGTTTTTACCCATATTATCACGCGGTTGTGCGATTTTGAATCGCGGAGGCGTTAATGATCTAGGGTCTTTTGAAGTCTTGAGACTAGTGATTTAAGCCACATGATTTTACACAACCAAAGCTCATGTTTTCTTGATTAAATTAGGTAAGTTTTGTAGAGTTAAGACATGATTTATAGTAAAATTGTCATCTTGACTTGAAATTGGGATATTTATCTGTTAGGATTATGAACGTCAAGATTTTGTTTATAGAGATTTTGACACAAGCCCGGTTTTTTTCATTAAATCAAATAATGTTATTTTTTGTGCTTCAAGTTTCACTGCATCAAGAATATCGCTCACGACTAATAATACAACATCTGAAACTTTAGTCATGTGGACGATGTCTTTTTTATCTTCAGTCAATGAAATACCTTTGAATTAAAAAATTAAGAAAAAAATTAAGTATAAAACAACAAAGTTTAAAATAAATGCCTAAAACTTCGTTATGATAGATGTTTTTTCATTAATTTGTCTTTATATTAATTAACTAATTTTTAACGATATATATTATAATAAAATCTTTATAATCTTTGATATGATCAGTTTCAAATCTACATAAACTCAAATATCTTTACAATACGGTATATCGTGCCGCAGAAAGTGTCGGTCCCATGATTCCTGAGCCGATTTGATTATCTGATCGGAGCTTCAACTAAATATCGTGTCAAAATCTTATCGTTATTTAAATTTAAATTAATAAAATTTTGACGTGATATTTAGTTGAAGCTCCGATCAGAAAATCAAATCGGCTCAGAAATCACGAGACCGACACTTTGTTGCAAGCTATTCGTAACGAACTGAACCTTATAACGATTTTGTTATATTCATAGTACGAAATGTAAATTTTGAACATTCTCAGACATTTTTCTAAATATGGTTTCTAGTAATCAAAACTGTGTATAAGTGAAAACCAACGCAAAAAAAACTTTTGCTGACTGGAATGATAAACTCACTGTATATTATGATTATTTAATAAACCGTGTACTTCCATCTTTATTATAAGAACATTTGATCAACTAAAAAGATAAAATCTAGTTCCTAACGCATTTCCGACACATTTTGATCCATTGAATAATGCAGTTGATAAATGTGTACTACCAAGAAAATAAGATTTCGGGCTTCCGAAAAATCATTCGACTAATTTTTTCAGGTGTCCCAGAATTTATGAAAGCTGTAACCAGTAGAATGTAACATACTCGGGTCGTCTGTATGGCCATTTACGGTAGGTTGGTTAAGTGCGAGATAGAAATTTATCCTTTATCATTTATTGGATTCAGCCCTTTAAAAAACTAATTAGTAATACAAAATGCAAATACACATATGTTACCATCAGATTTTTAGAGGACTGAATCCAATAAATGATAGAGGGTAAACTTGAAAGCTCAAAGTCACATTTGAATCATGAATACTGAAAATTTAACAAATCAATTAAAGAAAAAATTTCTTACCGTAATGTTGGTCTTATTAATTAAAATTTTATATCCAATTTCGCACCATAAATTCTAACCAGGAACAGGGTGATAAAATCGCGAATACCAGGAATTGAGTGATGAAATCACGAATACCAAAAACAAATGATGGAATCGCGAAGTGTATTGCTTACCGGAAAAAGAAATGCGTACAGTTCCAAAATATAATATCCAATTGATCGACATGATTATGTTTGTCACATCTTGCATATTCTTCATTCGATAAGGCGTGTGTATTGAACAGTCCGTTTTTCCTAATAATTATGAATCTTAGAAAATTAAAAGAAAAAAATGGTACCAATAAAAGCAACAGAGGGGCGCTTATATTCAGGTTCATTTTTATTACTCAAAACACAATAAATTCTAAATTTAGAGCTCCAAAATAAAGAGGAAAACTTCTAAGCTTCTAATGGGTACGTGAAAATTCTAATATTATAACGATAACTTATTAATGTAACGATAAGCAAAAAAGATTACACAACAACGTATCACACGCGCGTATGTAGACAGGTCAAATTACTGACGGTCTACTGACGGTCCCTAAGGTCCATATAAGAGAAGATTCTGATTGGTGCATCTTTCACGGCCCTACTGGGGTAGCTTAGCGAGGACTCGGCACTTATTTGCACGGAAATGGCCAATTGGAGAGTGAAAATTTTGACTATTCCGGATCAGCTCGACGAAGAATCCCAACACGCGCAAAAGAAGAAAAAAACGAAAATGTTGATTTGTTTATTTTTAATAACGCGATTGTTTTGATCGCTCATTTTTAATAACGCGATTGTTTTGATCGCTCATCATGTGATAAGTCAAATTAAATTATAAATATGATCAATTGGAAGAGTTCTTCGAGCTTTTTCGCATTTTTTCAGCTTAAGGTCTACTGTTACCTAAAGAAATGGTTATGATATTTCTTAAGTAAAAGCCTAATATCGGGATTGTTATAGTCTAATGTGAGAAAGTCAACTAGTGCCCATTCACTACCTGTTCGAATCCTAGTATCCATTAGCATTAGATCGTGATGTATTCTGATTCCCTTAGAGAGTTTGAAACACTCTTACCATAGCCGCAGAATACTGGAATAACGCCAATCTGCGCGTTAATTAGTTGGCCTGCGTGTCATTTCGAGTACGCCCATGTGCGTTATTTCGAAATAAGGGTTGACTTTTTGAATTGTACCCACTTAATTATAATAAGATTAAAAAAATGTGCCAGAAATAGGTAGGCACTAAGTAAATCTACTTGCTTCAATGTGAGGAAAGGCTCGGAAGCAGTTTACTTAGTACCGAATCTAATTCGAGTACATTTTGGTTTCTTTACTTTTTATGTAGAGCATATTGAGATGTGCGTTAATTCGGAACGCCTATTTAGGGGGTTTTGATTTTCGAAATAACGCCCATGAAACACCCTTATAGAGTCTGAAACACCCTATATAAAATATTCTTTTTTTGGGGGGACGTTATATCAGACACAGCATTTTTAAATGCTGTGTCGGTATAACGTCCCCTTTTTTTCATTTTTTTTTCGTGTTTCTTTTAGAATCATTTCGTCATGAAAATTCTTAGTTTGAATTTTCGCGATCTACGCAAAAGTATCTTATATGTCATTGTTACTAAAAAATTTATATTTTCTAATTTATTTTTTAATTTTTTTTATTCTTCTAATTGTCCATTTCAGAGTTGTCTTTTCTTTCATCATTGGTAATCTTTTTTTTCATCAATCTCGGTTCTTTACTTTCGTCGTTGGTATAGTGCGAATTTGTTTGTGCTTCGCTTTTTTGTAGGCTTTGTACCGGTTCTTCATAAGTATTTTAATTTTCTTTGTTACTTTTTTTGCGTTTTGTTTTTTTCATTTCGTCACTCATTATTCTTTCGCAATTTTTGTTTTTCCGGTAGCGGATTTGTAACGATTAAAACAAGAACTTATTCATCGGAATTAATGCTACTTCTATACATGAACTCGATGAAAGAAACATATTATTTTGGAATGTAAAAAGTTTATATGATATCTGATATTTGTACAAGCGATAAAATCATTAAAATTGATCTTGTTAATTATTTTATCTAGCTGCTAAGTTTCAAGTGTTTCCAAACAACGCAAAATTACAAAAATTACATAAAATTACGCAATATTATGATATCTGTTATATGTGCATCCAGAATATCAAAACATTTATTAATAAATATTTAGAACCAACACTTTAGTTTATATAAGGATGTTATAGTGTTAAAGACTTGGTTCAGATAATAATTAAATATGGTTCTGGTTAAATATAGTTCAAGATCAAATTCGGATTAAAAAACCGTTCTGTATAATATTTTGGATATCAATGATTTTATCATTGATTTAAAATATTATTATTAATAAATTATGAATTATGGTGCGAACGATCTAGTAATAAAATAAAATAAAATACTATATCTAAAATAGTGTTTGAAAATATGAATTTTAAATGCATAAATTATATCAACTTCAATTTAATGAATTGAGGATATTTGTGATCCTGTAATAAATCTATAAATATTTTTTTTACAGTGACAAAAAAAAGCTATTATTATTTCTATGCTTGAACGACGCGAAAACATTCATTAAGAAAATCACGAATTTATTAGAAATATAATAGATCCACTAAACCAAGCGAAATCGAACATTAGTACAACCTGAATTCGTTATCTGTTATGCTCAAGACAATATGGATGTTTTACGTTCCCAATGCGAAAATCGATAGTTATAAATTTAATATATTATTATTATAGCAACAATTTGTATACACATTTATTACTGGATTATAACTACCGGTAGATTGAATTAAGCCAAAACTGGTGAACTAGAATTGAATGACAAAAATTCCATAGACTGAACATATATAAAGTTCAATATATTGAAGTTTCCATTTTCTTTGAGAAATATGAATAAAGTTACAATTAAATTATAGACTTATCATAGAGCAAATGGTTCTAAACCAGGACCACGGTCTAGACCATCATATGGGATTTGAAAGCATCAGAAAAGGTTTTAAATCATTGATTAATGGTCGAGACCATAACTTATACGGTCTTAAGCTATCATAAAGGTTTACTCCAAAGGTGATCTATTATCAATTGCATGTTTAGGTTCGATATACGCTGGCGTTCAAACATTTGCAATTGAATTTAAAATTAATGACATCTCAGTTATTTCGGTTTGAGTCCAAAATATATAATCTTTGATTTCATTGACAGATTAAAATATTCTTCGGATGCTATTAAATAAGAAATTATCATAATTAAATTTAATAAACGAGTAATAAAATATACACAAAATCTTTTGAATAATAACTACATTCTTTATTGTGATCTTATGAAAGGTATTCCTCCTGAATTTCCATGTCCATTGTAGAAATGTTATCGACTTGTATATAAAAGTCGATAATGAATAGAGCCGAACGAACTGATAACATCTTAAACAAGCGTGAAGTTAAAATTCATATATTGCAATTTTTTCTTTAAACAAAATTGTTTAAATTTGACAACATGCAATAAACTTAATAAGGTAGACGCGTAAAAAAATCACGAGATTCTAGAAAATATCTTTTATACAAGCATTAAAGGCAAAAATGACAATTTTATAAAAACCAAAATGACTACGTAAAAAAGAGAAGTTTTGTTGAAAAAGGTGTTGCTGCTATCAAAATAGTAAAGATTAAAAAAAGATTATTAATAAATTAAACTGATCTAAAATTATTTAAATACATCAGAAATCAGCATCAATATTTTCATAAATTATCACATAAATACTTTATGTAATTCGTATAGAATCGATTTATTGAATATAATTCTTTTTCCAAAATAATAGATGAATTCAGAATCAACGACACCAAGCCAATCACCAAAGATTTCAAAATTATCAGCCAACATATCTTTTTTTAATAATAACAATGATGACAACACTCGAAATAAAAATGTTATAAATGATACATCCTTTACATTTACAAAAGTTGATTATAATCAAGAAAATTTAAAGAAAAAAAGTAAATCTTTTGAAGAAAATCTAAGTAATTATATAGTTAATGCCAAAAAAAATATGGAGTCTAAAAGGCACCTTTGGCAAAATACTATAACAAGCAATAAAGGTGATTTAAATGATCAAATATCCTTTTTACTTCTAAAGTGATAACATTTCGCATAATAGAAGCTCAAAGAAATTGTTAATATTATAAAAAATATTAGGAGAAATAACAAAATTGCAAGAAGAAATTAAATTATTTGAGAAAATACATAAGGAATTTATTAAATGTAAGTTTACGCGCTTCATACTTAAAGCGATTTAACTTTTGAAAGTAGCATAATCGCTTCATAACGATTTTATAAATACCTCTTAATAGCATTAGAGAATGAAAAAAAAGAACTTTCAAAAATTCAGATGGAAATTACAAATCTTAAACTAGACGAAAGTTCAAAAAATGAAGGAATTATCGTGTTGAAGAAAAGAATTGAGAAAGTTGAAGGAGATATTAAGCAACAACGTGAAGGTAAGTCGATCTTTTGTGTTAATAATATTTGGTAAATATTTATCATATTTCATTTTTATAGCTATTGAGGTCAAAAGAGCATTATTAGAAACACAACTCTCGCAAAACTTACCAGAATTAAGCATTTTTACTAATAAATTAGCATTAACTATGGATCGTGTACAAGGTACTCAATTTTCATTTTCCTTCATTTTGTTATCTTTAGAAATGAATATTTACAAACTTTAAAATTAGACGATATGATAAATTTTACTTTCACGTGTATTTATGACAACAATTCGTCTCGATCATGTTGCTTTACAATTGATGTTGGAGAAACAAAGTATAAGGGTATTAAATCTTTTTATTCTGCAAATCTATTCTGTGGTCTGAAAGTCTAATATTGCATTAATTTTTATCTTGTTCGTTTTATGTTAGTCATAGAATGTAATCCTATGCTCGAAGAATTAGATGAACTGGTTTCACAATTAAATACTAGTCGTGATTTCTTTTCATTCTTAAAGAAAATGAGGCAAGGATTTCGTAAATATGCAAAAGCAGACACATAAATCGTTAATCAATGAATTTATTATTTTTCAACGAATGATTTCTTCAATTCTTCAAGCTTGCCAAGTAACAAAAGCACACATTTACGCGACTTTATTCCACTGTGACGTAAAATATTTATTACAATATTGCATCAATTATATGTATTATTACATGAGGCATTTATTCTATCGATATAATAATTGATCGATCTATTAAATTGATCAATAATTAGATATTAAATCAACAATGCTTTGTAACCGATCGATCAATTAATATATTAAATCAAATTATGCTTTATAAATGATCGATTAATTAGTAATATTGATTGAAGGATTATTATTGTAAATAAATACTATGCATTGATTGACTGATAATTAATATTTAATTATATGTTTAAAACTTGTTCACGCTTTTATTGTTAATTTATCTGTTTTGTTTATTTACGTTCATTTACGTTTATTTATTATCGGATTATTTTGAAATTTTAAAAGATTGCGAGCCACCATTCATAAAGTGCGTGGTATTTCCTTCACAACTACACTATGTACCAAATCCCCTTCTTTAAAGTCCGTAAATCCATCAAATGATATACCACATTCGAATCCTTTTTTTGCTTCTGTAACATCTTGTTTCAAATGTTTTAATGACTCTAATGAACCTTTTTTTTTTTAAAAAAAAAAAAAAAAAAAAAAAAAAAAAAGAAGAATCTTAGCTTAAATTTCCATCAACTTTCAAATAATTGTAGTAATAAACATACCTTCCCATATTCGTTTATTATTTCTTATTATTCTTACTTTTTGATTCTTAACAATTGTTCCGTTGGTAATCCTACAACCAGCCACTGGCTTAAATTCCCTATTTTTAACATTGATCTGAAAAACCTGTAATATTGTTGCTTCGCCCGAAACAACTGTTTCCAATACAGGTGGTAACATGTTGCTTAACTTGTCTTTTATACCATCCAAAAGTTTATAGATGATATTGTAACACATTATTTCAACATGTTCTGCTTGAGCTAAAGAACTTGCTCTTTTATCAACCTTAACATTGAATCCTAATATTGCTCCTGAAACGAGAATGAACTGTTATAATTTGAAATAGAAATTCTAAAACGTATATACATACACTTGTTATACCTTGCGCTGCTGCAGCCATTTGAACATCTGACTCGCTAATATCGCCTACTCCAAAATCTACCACATTCACGTGAACCTCTTCATTCCCAATAGAATCTAATGAATCAACAATAGCTTCAATTGAACCACTTACATCACCTAAAAATATTTATTAATTAATGATAATAATTATCTTATAATTTAACAACGTTAACTTAACAATGTTAAAGAAATTTACCTTTAACAACGACTCTAAATTCTTTTATCTGGTCATCATCAGACTTTACTACCTTATTTGAAGACGGTGGTGATGGCGTAGTAGGGTATTCCTTAATCATCCCACGATGAAACATCCATACTTTCCTTTTGAAACTTCTGATTGCAGCCTGATCAACTTCCAACTCTTTTTTACGCTGCCTTCTCTTTTCATTAATAATTTCTAGATCTTTTATCTGCTTTTCACGTTCTATTTTTCTCAGTCGATTAGCAACCACGGTTTTAGCAAGTTCCTATAAGAATGAAATGGTATTTTAATTTATGTAACTTTGTAATGTAATTTAACCTCATGCACCAACAATTACTTCATCTGTAGCCTGAAGGACTTCATCACCAGTATTGGGTGTTTCCCTCCAACCCACGACCTTTACAGGAGTGCCAGGTGGTGCTTGCTTAAGTGATTGACCTTTATCATCACTCATTATTCGAACTTTACACCAACTAGCGCCCGCTACAATAATATCACCTTGTTTTAAGGTTCCGCGTTTAACCAAGACTGTTGCAACGTTACTGATAAAAAAAATTCAATATGAATTAACAATAAATTTTAAAGAACAGAATTTTACCGATTTCTTAATTTTTCGGTGGCTTACCCTTTGCCTTTTTCTATTTGTGATTCAATAATAACACCTTCTGCTTCAATATCAACTTCAGCACGGTAATCATTTAATTCTGCCAATGTTATGATAGCTTCTTCTAGCTCACCCAAACCTTTCCCCTGAATAAATATGTTTTTAATTAAATATAAAAATAGAACATTTGCTAAGTTGAAGTAAATACTTACGGTTAAGGCAGAGATTTCAACACATTGCGTGTCACCTCCAACCTCTTCAAGTTCTATACCATGCCTCATGAGTGAATCGCGTACTTTTCTCTACACGTTATTTATTTATAAACATTATCACGCGTAAAATGAATCAAAAAAATTTGTATAATTAATTAAATGTCTACATACCGAGTTTGCATCATGTTTGTCAATCTTGTTAATTGCAACAATTATGGGCACTAGTTGCAATGAACATATATTTAACTAACTCACGCGCAAAATATATTAAACACATTGATTCAATTTTTACCTCCGGCATCCTTAGCATGTTTTATTGCTTCCAACGTTTGTGGCATAACACCATCATCAGCAGCAACGACAAGAACAACAATGTCAGTTACGTGAGCACCTCTAGCACGCATAGCGGAAAATGCTGCATGCCCAGGTGTGTCAAGAAATGTAATGGTTTTTTGTGATGGCAATGAAACTATTTGAAAAATTTACAAACTAAATAAATAAATGAAAAAATTTATATCATTTATAAAATCATAATCTATATTAAAAGTACCGGAAAAGGCACCAATGTGCTGAGTTATTCCGCCAACTTCACCAGCTGCTACTGATGTTTTTCGCAAAGCATCTAGCAATGTTGTCTTACCTGTTATAAATAATAAAATCTGTCAAATAATGTTAAGACATATAACATGACAAATATATGAAAAATAAATACCATGATCGACATGCCCCATAATGGTCACTATTGGTGGTCTAAGTGGATATATAGACATGTCTTTTGGTATTGCTCTTTAAAATTATATAAAAATGGGCATAAAAGTTGATAATCATAATATATATAATATATGTTATTTCAAAATATGAACAATCAAACTATAGCAGTTATTACTTTGGAAAAAGATCAATTGCAGCAATCGAATCAACTATTGGATTTAGATCATATTCCATCGCAATTAGCGATGCCTCTTCGGAATTAAGCACTGAATCGTATGTCAAGGGTAAATATTATTGTAGATTATAAAAAACAACTGATTTTAAAATTCCTACACATAATTAAACCCTACAATGGTCATGTGTCGTATATTCTATTCCAAGACTGCGTAATTTTCGTTCAAAAGGCGCTATAATGAATAGAGAACAGTATGAATATTTAAAACATAAATGAAAGAATCTATAATCATATTTTAGGCTTACCCAACCGTACACCAATAATTTTTGCCAAATTTGAAACCGTGATAGCCTCAGGAATAAATACGTCTCTTTGGATCTTTTTGATTACTTCAGAAATTTGCTGAACCTTCTTAGGTCTCTCTGGTTCGATACTTCCATCAAATTCTTCTGAATCATTAACTTCATTCGATTTAAATTTTTGTCGTGATACTTTTTGCTTTTGAGGTTCTAATGAAAACGCATCATTGTCTTTTCTGGATCTAAATTTTTGACGCGTACGTTCAGTGTTATCCTCCTCTTTGAAATTCATAGAACCAGTTTCTTCAAATTCCCAAGAAACTGGAGAAGGTTCAACAGGAAGTACCATTTTGGACAAAAGTTCTTTTGACGTGCCCAGGGAAGAACTTTTCTTTTTTTCAAATAAATTGTCAAAAGGTTTTGGTTTCTTTTGTGTGAAATCATTGCCAACATTTTCAAAAAGTTTTGTTGGATTTTCCCATTTATTTATATCAGATTTTTTTTTTAAATGATTAAGCGCCTTTTCGATTTTAAAATTTTTATCTTCAGGATCCAAAGGAGTCAATAAATTAGGGTCTCTTTTAGGTTGACGATTACGATTATATTTAAGAATACATGATGTAGTATGGAAGAACGATGATGATACAGGTTGAAACTATATAAAAATTACATGCAATAAATATAATAAATATTAATAGAATAAATATTAATAAAATCGTTGATAACACAAACCCAATTTCCAATAAAATAAAATAAAAATTTATGTAAACCTTTATCAAAAGAATAAATTAACTCCCTATATAGGCATATATAGTGTTTTTAAAGAATGTTTTTTTTTTTTATTTGTGCTCACCCGAACTTTTAATAAAAATTTCAATGTTTGCGAAGAACCTTGACAATTTAAGACTCTACAAAAATTTTTTCTGAAATACATTCTAAAAATTCTAAAAAATCACAAATGACCCGATTGTTACTTTATTAAAAATCTAAAAACCAGATGATCGGCAGATTCGAACAAGTATCACTACACCACAAAAATAATAAAATCTAATCTTTCTTTCTCAAGCCACAAATAACTGAAGGTATTCGTATAATTTTTCTTAAATTACAAAATTCTACACATTTATGTTTCTGATATTATTACTTTTAAAGTATTAACAACATGATAGAGTTTTTAATCTCGTTTAAACTCTTTTTACATTTCCTAAAATCTCGTCCAAAAAGTTATAAAAAAATGACGTTTGACAAACATAATACCATTAATTTTTCACAACATAAAATGAATGCACCTTACTATACGAATTCCCCTCACAATCATAATGAAACTCAATATTACGATAATGAAGTCGAGCAACCACTTAATAAGATTAAACCAGCTGTTAAATTCCTTCCAGAGAATGTTATATGGGACGGAAGTATTGAAGTAACAGATATCGAATGGACAGTAATAATTATGAAACCGTCGACCGGACTTCCTACTTATCCTACTAGTGTAATTGATTTCTCTGACGGTAAAATTTCTGAAAGAGATATTCAATGGCCGGATAACAATAATGACGTTCATGATAATAAATCTATAGTTATCAATTATGATAATATAGAATTTAACGATAAATCTATTGTTATCAATGATAATGATATAGAATTCAGCGAAAAATCTATCGTTATCAATGATGATGATATAGAATTCAGCGATAAATCTATCGTTATCAATAATGATGATAAAGAATTCAGCGATAAATCTATCGTTATCAATAATGATAAAGAATTCAACGATAAATCTATCGTTATCAATAATGATGATAAAGAATTCATCGATAAATCTACTGTGATCAATGATGATGATATAGAGCTCAGCGATAAACCTGTTGTGGTCAATAATGATGAGAAAGAATTCAGCGATAAACCTGTTGTGGTCAATAATGATGATAAAGAATTCAGCGATAAATCTGTTGTGGTCAATAATGATGATAAAGAATTCAGCGATAAATCTATTGTGATCAATGATGATGATATAGAGTTCAGCGATAAACCTGTTGTGATCAATGATGATGATATAGAATTCAGCGATAAATCTGTTATGATCAATGATGATGATATAGAATTCAGCGATAAATCTGTTGTGATCAATGATGATGATATAGAATTCAGCGATAAATCTGTTGTGATCAATGATGATGATATAGATAAAACCGTTGTAATCAATGACGATGATATAGAATTCAGCGAAAACCACATTCAGTTTAAAGAAATGTGCACGCAAGCAGAATCTTTCAACTCTATTGATGAATTATATGGTGGATTGAACATTCCTGAATATCCAGAATCAGTTAATGAGATGAATGGTTGGTCAGAAAGTTCACATACAGTACAATCTAAGTGCGTTATTGATCAGAATCCCATATCCAATGGCATACATTATGAATCTAGATCACATTACACAGTTACTAGGTATACCCGTCGTCGACGTCGTCCACGCAGTTATTTAGAGCAACGCAAAGACCCAAGATATAATCCTGATACAGATCATTGGAAGAATGATGCTACCTTTTTATCATTTCATGACCAAGAGAGGATTGATCCTTTAAAACGAGAAAATGAAAAGCATGATGCTGTTATTCAAGCTGCATTGGATGCATGGAGTGCAAATAAAGATGTTACTATGGAAGTTTTTAAAACAAAACCGACAAAAGATACAAGGTCAAATTCTGAAATATTTGATGAAGATGATAGAGGTGATATAGTACCACCGACTATATCATATAGTCAAACTGATACATCTCCCCTCTTCCAAGCTTTATACGAAGGCAATATTGCTCAAGCCAATTCTGTTGCAAAATATCTCGATGGATTTAAGATCGATTTATTACCAATTCTTTCTATAAAATTACCTGACGATATTGAAATCGAAGTTAGGCAGAATAGTAAATGGCCAGCTTATTATGTTGGTACTGATAAAAATGTGCGCCGTTATTCATGTGAAGAAACAATAAAGAAAGCTCTTTATCATATTATTCATTCAAGAGTGGCAATTATTAACGCAGCCCCTGGTAATAAACTTTGAAAAGTTTAATCACATAAATTTTATATATATATATTATTTAGTTATTTTTTTCATTTATTTATTAACAAAATATATTGTAAACAACTCATTTAGTTACGTCTGAAGTTTTATTGATAACAAAGGCTGTCCAACTTCTTTCCGAACCTCTGAATCAGAGAAATATTTCTGCACCTATAATTGTCATAACAAAGAGTTCTCTGACACTTGACAAGATATTGACAGAACTTCTTTCCATCTTTCCAAATTTAATTCGTGTTGGTTCAACTAAGCAATGCAAGAATCGTTTACTTGCTGGACGGCAAGTAGACAATCTTCAAAACGAAATCAGTACATTATATAATCGACAAATTGATCATCTCAAGGATACGAGAATTGATTTATTGAAAAGAATAAGAGAACGTTTTACTTTCATGTCAGATGATTGCTTTCTTCAATCAGCCCCAGGTCAATTCAAAAGGCAATTAGTTCATCATAAGGGTAAAAAAGCTAATTCTCCATCGAGAGATGTTGACCTGAAAGCTTTAAAGGCTTGGTTGTCAAATGATTATTCATTAACATCGGATGGTAATCGATCTCCAATAACATCATTTGAAGAATCTACTATTCGTAGGCCTTTTAAATGTTTTCTAAACAAAACACCTTTACAAAAAATTTTATCTGCGAATATGGAGAATCTTTTTGATAACTCTCCGGACGATCTTTATTCAGCAGTAACCTTACCAGTAATGTTTTCATTAATCGAAGAACTGGAAAATATTTTGTCATTCGATGATGACGCTAATGACCTCAATAACATTTACTCTTCAAACATTGATGAATTACGATTTATTAATAACTTAATTAGTCGCCTACCTCAAGATCAGATGCTTTTGTTTAATAAAAAAAATCAACCAGAAAAATTCCCAAATGATTTGAAAAATGACATTAATCAATTTTGGCGTCATATAAATATAACAAATATTTGGAAAATGCCAACAAATGATCGTAAACTATATCGAAATATGTTTAATCGAATCATATCCAACTATTACGATCCGGTCATAACAAATATTTACACCGGTGCCATGAAATTAAATAGTAGCATGGATGTGAAACGGTTACAGAAATTATCTGATGTTATGAAAGGTGCCCCGGTTATAGGTTTTTCTTGGAAGAACGCTAAATGTCTTAAAAAATTATTTCATGATTCTTCACCAGCTTC
Organism: Gigaspora rosea; assembly: GCA_003550325.1. Lineage (NCBI taxonomy): Eukaryota > Fungi > Glomeromycota > Glomeromycetes > Diversisporales > Gigasporaceae > Gigaspora > Gigaspora rosea. The sequence goes on along the minus strand of QKWP01000186.1, from coordinate 325,840 downwards.
AGCTCCTGTCTTTATAGTGGATGAAGCTTCAGAAATACCTGAAGATGAAATTAAATGCATTATCCGTGATAATGAAGATCTTGAACATTTAGTTATGATAGGTGATATGGGTAGAACTTGTGGTAATTCTTTATTTGAGCGATGGATTTCAAATGGTGGCAGACATTATAGACTTTCAGAACAATGTCGTGTACATCCAGATATAAACAGTCTTTTGAGTACTTTTTACAAGCGAATTTCGGATGATTTGTCATTTTTAAAAAACAATTCTAAAATCCCTGGTACTACGTCTAACGTTTATTTCCTAAATCATCAGAACTATGATGAAGTTCCTGATGGCATATCGAAAAAAATGATAAATACTATTGAAGCTGAATTCGTTGCAAAATTTACTTTCTACCTTCATCAGCAAGATGTTGATTTTGACCCCGGAAATATAACCATCCTTACTCCGTTTACTGATCAAAAAGAGTTAATTAAAAGGTTATTAGCACCTGAACTCACAAAGGAGAAAACTGTAAAGATTCGTGAGATAATAACGAAAGAAATCGGGATGCACAATTACGAACCTGAATTTGCTCAAAAAATAATTGTCACTGAAAAAAAATTAGGAGCTGTCAATGTTCAATTGATCAATGATTATCGCTATGAGGAAAATCAGATAGTCATTCTTTCTCTTGTTGCTGTTCCGCAACGATTGCAACAAGAAGCATTAGCGACATTGAGCACAAAAGATCTTGTATATACTGCCTTGTCTAGAGCAAATAGAGGTTTATACATTTTTGGAGATGGTGATGTATTAAAAAATATTCCAATATGGAACTCTATCATTAAAAAAACTATGGAGGGTATGCACCTAGATTTATTATTTAAAATTAATTTATAATTCTATTTCCCCCTATTGTTATTTATCTGACCTATATTTATTTATATAGAAAAAACTTATGGATCAGAGCTCATCCTTAGTTGTCAAAATCACGGTATTCGAACCAAAATTAGCCATCCTAATCATTTCGAGCAACACGTTCCTCTTGGTGGCTGCGTGGTAAATACTTCTAATATATGGGATGAGTCAATAGAAACCAAGCAAATCAGGTTTGGTTTCTAAACTTTAAAATAGTTTTATAACCTATCCAATTTTAATAACTTGGAACTTTTTAATTTTTGCAAGCAAGTAGAATTCAACAAAGTCCTAAATTGATCAGGTTCTTTGTTTAAAGTTTAGAAACCAAAATGTGATTTGCTTGATTTCCATTAGACCTCCACAATATGTATACATATAGTTTTTATTATAACTTTTGAGTATGTTTATAATTCAGATGTCCTGCGAAAAAATGTTACTATGCGGTCATGAATGTCCGCGAAAATGCCATCCAATTCCGCATTCTCAAGAACGAAATCGTTTCAAGTGTGAAAAGCCATGTCAAAGAAAGTCAAAAATCCAGATAGAGAATCGTAAGAGCAAACGATATCTACATGACTTTAATGAATGCTCACATCCTTGCGAACGCAAATGTTACGAATGTTACGAAGAAGGTAGTTGTGGTACCTGCGAAGAAGAAATTCTATGGAAGTTTACTGGTTGTGGCCACGAAGTAAAGATTAAATGCCACGAGAGACGGCAACACAAACTTTGTGAAGAGCTTGTACCAAGCGATAAGCTGAAATGTGGACATTCAATCGAAAAAATACCTTGTCATCAGCGACATAATGTGGATGAATATAAATGTAGAAAAGCTAAAGATGTCGAAATTCCAACATGCGGACATATGGCTCGCGTCCCATGTTTTGTAACGAATCCGGAGTGCACAAAGCGTTGTGGCTACAAATTATCTTGTGGTCATGAATGCGAAGAAGGATGTGCAGCGCACAAGAATCATATACATAGAAGAAGTGATTGTAAACGTGAATGCCCCAAGACTCTTGTTTGTGGGCATAAATGTATTAATGGGTGTGCAGAACCGGATCAACATTCCTCTTCATGTATGGAAGAGTGCACTTTTAAATGTTTACATGGTGTGGGGTGTCCATTCCAGTGCTATGAACCATGCTTCGAATGTTTGGAGGATTGTCCGTTAAAGTGCGAGCACAGTCAATGCACTAAACGGTGCTTCGAAGATTGCGATCGGCATCCATGCAACAAATCATGTGCCAAAATTTTAAAATGCGGGTAAAGAAAAAATAGTTGCGACTCTTCATTATGCAAATATTCACAGCTCATTTATTATTATTATATGTTTATAATTTCAGGCATGCCTGTAACGGACTATGTGGAGAACCATGTCCTCCCTGTAAAAAATGTAACCCTAATATTGAGTGTCCTATAACTTTAACAAAAATCGGAGAGTTTTCCGATGATGAACGGTGTTATATGCTTCCTGATTGTCGCTGTGGTAAATAATTCTTTTGCATAATTTTATTGAGATTGTAAACTAACGACGAATTATATAATTAACATTGATATTTATATATGATTAGTCTTTATGGTTGATGCTTTAGATCAATATTTTAGAGATAAACCATCAGTCAGTAAGTATAACGTTCTTTTTTATGGCACCGTGAAGCTTGCGAAAACGAATGTATCAATAGAATACCTATAATTTGCATTCTTATGCATTCGGTAAACTTTTTAGTTCACAGGATTCAATTTCCAATGGTGTCTTAGCAGCTTGCTAAAAGCCAAATAATTGTATTAGACATTGAGTCATTGAAACATGGAAGGTTATAACTTACCGAATGCATAAGAATTGGATCACGTATTTACTCTTAACATCATTTAAACTATAAAATATTAATCAAATCAATGAATTTATATCTAGATGGACATCTAGTAATTAAATTGTGGGACTGTCCATGTTGCAAACAACTTGTCTACACAGCTGGAAGGTATAACAAGTTTATAAAGGAAGCAGTCCGTATGTGGAACGTTGTTAAATTGCAAAAAAAGCAAAATGAACTTACTGAAGAGGAAAAAGAACAAATTATTCAGGCGATGGATAGTGAGATCCAAGAGCTCTATGGAGATGGAGATAATGTTACGGGTCATTGGTTCTGCTGTCCCAATGGTCATCCTTATTATATCGGTATGTTAGATTAAACTACTCTCGAAAAAGAAGAAGAAAAATTCACTTTCTAAATTTCAAAATTTTTTTTAGGTGAGTGCGGAGGTGCTACTCAACGATCAGTATGTAATGATTGTGGTGCAATAATTGGTGGCACAGGTCATATAGTTGTTCCTTCGAATTCTTTCTATGGAGAATTTGACGGAAGCGCTGCACCGGCATATCCTGGACAACCAGGAAGGCAACCAAATCGATAAAATTCTTTCTGCAAGCAAATAAAAATGAAACAACTATAAATTAATATAAGCAAATTTAGAATATTATATATTATCAAACTATTGATAAAAAGATAATATTTGATACTTTACTAATTCTAATAGAAGTACTAGAGATAGCAAGTGGTTTAAAACATAATTTTAAAAATCTTGATTGTATATAATTTGATTTATTTTTAAATAGTATTTATAATTATAATGCAAAAATAAAAAAAAAATTATTATAACTATGTTTTATAGGAGATTTTTTTTTTAAAAAGAAATTTATTTAAACTTTACAAAAATCATGAAAATTACTTAAGTAATATTTTGTCAAAGTATATTTATTGTGAAAAAAAATATTGTTAATTTAGTTAAAAAAAACATTTAATAAAAGTATAATTCTATAAATTTTGCTCTGTTTGAACAATTATTTTTTTGACTTATTCTATCAACTAATATTATCAATATTTTTACTAACTTACTAGCTAGTAAACAAATAATATTATTACCAATTTTGGCCTTATCCACTATACTAGATTCAAAATGGTATTGATCAAAATAAACCTATTATCTCTTTTATAGCAAATCTATTATGATTCTTTTATTACTTATATTTATATTTATATTAACTTATATAGTTATACTATTAAAACTTTATGAATAACAAATTTTCAAAGTTATACTACAAATAAAATCAAAACTAATTGCTCTGTATTAGCCTATAAATAATACTTTGTGAATTGCTTTTTTTTACAATAAGCTTGTTAATATACTCTTAATACTAAATCTTTGTTTTTTTTTAATATTAAGAGGAACTCTAAGTGCAGCACCTGCCCCAAACTTTATTAATATTTACAGTAAGTGAATTGATATATAGTAGTGCTGTAAATATATATATATAATACTATATATAAGTATTGAGACTAGAAATTTAAACCATACAAACTATTTATCTATGACTAAAACCCACTAGAGCCTTTTATATTCCTACTATATAGCTGATCTGGTTTTTGTATATCTTTCTCTAACTACCAATTAGTATATATATATATTCATTACTTTACTTATATTATCTAATATTTTAAACTTTTAAATTGGTGTATATTGCCAGATAGGTGCTTTATGCTTTCAATTTGGTGCCTAACAAGATTATTTATAACATATTTCTACTAGTCTACTTTCTAGAAGTTCATATTTTAAACTATGCAATTACCTCTACTTATATTGGATAAGTATCTCAAGCATGCATGCTACTGCAACTAGTTAGTTTTCTTTAACTTTAGGGCCCAGATAGTGTTCCTATGAACCTGAACTGAACTGAACTTAGGTCAAGTTCAGGTTCAGGTTCAGGTTTAATATTGAACCTGAATCTGAACATTTTTTAAAACATGTTCAGGTTCAGGTTCAGTATTGAACTTTTAGAGCTGGTTCAGGTTCAGTTCAAATTCAGTTCATAAGTTCATGAACATGTTCAGGTTCAGTCTGGTGTTCATATGAACTAGTGATTCTAGGTTTGGGTCCGGGTTTGGTCTGGTTCAGACCAGACTCAAACTCTAAATTTTATTATACTAAACTCAAACTCAATCATAAATTGGTTAGACTAGCTCAAATTTTGCAAACTAGTTTGAGTCTGAATAAAAATATATATATTTTTGATATTGAACAAGTTTACTTAGAGTGAGAAATATAAATCAGTTAGTAAAATTTAGAGAATCATAGCATTTTATATAATTTTATTAATAAAATTATACAAATTTTTATAATTCTCTAGATTTTACTAATTGATCATAACTTTTTGCACTAAGTAAACTTGTTAAGCACCAAAAAATATATCAAATTGGGCATATTTTATTTTACTTTTCATAAAATTTGAAGAAAAGATTTTAATTTTGGAAATCTTCATCAAAAATTCAAAATTAAGCATTTTTGACGCAAATTTTAAGAAAAATAAATAAAATATACTGATATGATGTATGTTTTGGTACTAAACAAGTTTATTTAGATCAAGAAGTTATGATCAATTAGTAAAATTTAGAAAATTATAGCATTTTGTATAATTTTATTAATAAAATTATACAAATTTCCATGATTCTCTAAATTTTACTAATTGATCATAATTTCTTGATCTAAGTAAACTTGTTAAGTATCAAAAAATACATCAAATTGGTATCTTTTATTTTAATTTCCTTAATATTTGTGTCAAAAAGGCTTAATTTTGAATTTTTGATAAAAATTTTCAAAATTAAGCATCTTTTTTTCAAATTTTAAAAAAAGTAAAATAAAATATGCCAATTTGATATATTTTTTGGTGCTTAACAAAGTTTACTTAGTGCAAGAAATTAAGATCAATTAGTAAAATTTAGAGAATCATAAAAATTTGTATAATTTTATTAATAAAATTATACAAATTTTTATGATTCTCTAAATTTTACTAATTGATTCTAACTTTGTGATTTAGATAAATATATGCATATATTATGAACCTAAACATGTTCATGAACCTTGAATTGGACCTGAACTGAACTTTTTTTAAGTTCAGGTTCAGGTTCATGTTCAATAATTTTAAATTCAGATTCAGTTCAGTATTAAACTTTTAGAGCAGATTCAGGTTCAGGTTCAGGTTCATTGAACCTGAACCTGAACCTCTATTGAACTGAACTACCCTAGAGAACCCTAGCCCAGAACTTAATATTTGAATTTAGTACTATATTAATAACTATATTTTTTTATATGGTAATAAGATATCTGAACAAGTTTCACAAGTGCTTTTAATGCCAGATAAAGTTAGAGGTTTAGAGATTTATAACAGATGTATCATTATTTTTTGTTTATAGTAATTCTTAGCAATTGTAGTTCCTAGTTACTACTATATATACTTATATCAGCTATATCTGTATTAGTGCTTTTACATCTTTATAATGTCTAATAACTTCCATATAGGGATGTACAGAGCTCTATTGGGTCTTGACATATATATATTTCTATGCTTTAACTTTTTATTAGTTAGTAACTTTTGTACAGTACTAAAGATATTTCAAATTTGATAAAACCAATTTTTTACTATAGATTTTTTTGTATTTATTACTTTTTTTACTACTTTAATTCTAATTACCACCTCTAGTTATTTTCCCAATCAAAATCTCTAATACTATCTTAGAAATTGTTGTTACTACTGTACCACTACTGTACCTGTACCTTCAAGAATTTATAACACAATTTTTATATAATATAACTTTCTGTAACTACTATTATATATAGCAGATAGTATCTACTTTCTACAATAGCTTTCTTTCTAAAAATTTCTAATTCAAATTTGTATTCACTTGAACTTTTTATAGTAAGTATATTCAAATATTTGTAGAAACTTTATCAGATATCTACTAGAACTTGAATCTGAAACTTGCTTGTAGAAAGTTGGGTACCAAGACTACTAGACTAGAATTCTAAAATATATATAGATAGATTAGATATTAGTTTGCTTATTTTTGAAGAACATCTAAAGTAAAAAAATTCTTATCATCAGAAAATTTTTTAGATAAATACTAATTGTTATATAACAATTAATTGTTTTATATCGATTAAAAAATAACGTTATATATCGATAAACTGAATAAAACTCGATATATATCTATAATTGATATATATCGTAATTAAATATAAATTATTATACATCTGCTAATCGATTATTATCATATATATTTGAATCGATAAATAACGATTTAAGTTATTAATCGTTATATAGCAGATAGCAGATAGCAGATCATCAAATTAAGGTTTTTAGTATGTTAAAATTCATAATTTTGAGATCTTCACAGATAAATCTGCGCAATTAGTAATCTTTGCATATATAAATAAATCTATCGCAGTTTACTTATTTGTACAAGTGATACAAATCTAAAAAGGAAATTCAACGTAAAAATAAACTAAGTTCGTGAAATTAAAAATTTAGGGTTAGGTAGAGTTAGGGTCTTAACATTAGAAGCTATAGAATTAGAATGATACCTGTTATATGTAAAATTTCATTCCCATCATTTTTAATTAGTGCACCAAGACAGGTCTATATACTTGTTTTCTTGTATTTTCTCTTTTTATAGTTTTTTTTTGTGTTTTTCTAATCCGGAATCATTACATTTTATGTTCTCCGATTGGCTAATTTCTCTTTTTGGGTTTGTATCACTCGCACAAATAAGTGCACGCGATCTACCGGACCTGTTTTTTTTTATTTTTAATTTTTTTTTAAAAAATTTTTTTTTGATTTACAAGTTATTTTATTTTTTTTAGTTTTTTTATTTTTTTTCATTTTGATTTGTTTATTTATTTATTTTTATTTATTTATTTTTTTTATTTGTTTTTTTTTGTATTTATTTCATTTTTTGATTTATTTTTTTTTTGTATTTTCATATTTATTTATTTAATTTTTTTTCATAGTAAAGCGGGCATAAAGGTCAGATTATAAGAATTGTGAAGTGGAGATCTCCTGCCTACCTCACAAAAGTACTCTTCTCCGCTACTATTTAGAAGTTGGCCTATTACCACAGTATTTTTTTCTAATGGGAAAAGACTTTGGAATTGAGTTTATAGTTGAGCAAACATTTGGTTTTGGGAATAAATTATTATTGCCGAGAAAGTAGATTGCATGAATCTACATAAAAATAAGTATATTTTTTTCAGTATGTTTTTTTTCTTTTTTTTTTGTTATCGTTATAACTAACACTTTTGTTGTTTTTTTGCAGTAATTTGGCAACGTTTTGTGGTATTTCAACGTCATTTTTGTGGTGAAGCAATGCCGTTCTTGTAGTGAAGCGATGGTATTCTTGCAGTAAAATGACGGCGTTCTTGCGGTAAAGCAATGGCATTCTTGCGGTGAAATGATGAAGATCTTTGCAGTGAAGTAACGGCATTCTTGTGGTGAAGTAATGAGCATAGCGGACATTCGATTTGATTGGCTTGAAGATTACTGGGTTACACAATATAAAAAAAAATTTAAAGTAATCCTTACTATGAAAAACCATATTGTCAATTGGCAACTTGTAGTTTCACATAATAAAATTTTTTTAAAACATATTATAGTACTCTTTAACTCTTTACACGTCTTCTGTAAAAAAAGATCAGTATAGATTAAATATCTCAAAAAACTTTATTTAGAAGGCAAATTCAAGCAAGTAAGACCGTAATACGTATAAAATGCATAAGTTAATTGGGTGTTAATCGTTATATTTGTTTCAAACTCAATGCCTTTTCTACACCTAGAACATAGTAACATTTCACCAATCAACAGCAATTAGAATCCACTTTTTTCAAAGGCAGTATTTGAAAATTCTAGAATCCTTTTCACGAAGACCAACTTCGCCTATTTTTTAGCTTTTTTGATGAAATAAAACGAATCGGGTCTCAGGGTTACATTCTAAAGGTAAATGACATCTTTAGGGCACAAACTAAGACTATAACCAAGATTTAATACGGGTCCACAAGCATACTGTGTGTGACTTTTATATGTAGTCAAAGATCGGAAATATGTATTTTTGAATTGTAGTTTCAGAATCCATGGGATCCTTGCAATGTTAAAAGCTAGTTTTTCTTTAAACTTTATTTTAAATTTTTGCTTTGTTACATACTTACTATTTTTATAGTTAATTTAATTTTTCAAGCCGGTAAAGTATCTAAATCATTAATTTGCAAAACATTTTGAAGATAAGGGTGCTGACATTTATTAGGTAATATTTTAGAGGGTGGGAGGGTCAAGAAAAATCTTACCTTAGTTAAATTTAATTGGCCAAAATTCTATTTATAGATCTTACCTAGGGGTGGGGGTAAGCCCCTATAGTAAATGGATATTAGGTAATAAATGTCAGCGCTCTAATGGTGAAGCCTGCTCAGTTTAGTTTCTGCAGTATTTGTCTGCCCTAATTTATTTAAAACTTTGTCCAAATCAGTAGTAAAAACATAGCTATTGGAACTGTCAAAGTTCATTGGGTCAAAAAAATATTTAGTCTATGAAATTTTGGAATATTAATAATCAGATTCTGTTGGGATGGCTTATTTTGTACTGTAGTTAACAAAAAGATGTTTTAAACCAATGTAGATTCATTGAAACTATGGAATATAATATGAATTTAAATTCAAACTTTAAATCAAAAAGTAAATTTGACCTATATTTATTTTTTAATTTATTTATTGGTTTCTGAACTACACTGGTGATCATTAGTAGTTTAACAAAAAAAAAATTTACTTAGATTGCATTATTTCCCGCAATTCTGGGTGTATCCTTTTATTTTTATTTTATTTTATTTGTAAATAGTATAGTATTCATACAGTATAAAAAAATTTTAGAATATATTAGTAAAGTAGATTTTTTATGAGTACGAGCTTTATTTAAAATTATGTGTTGTATTACTTTTGCTTGTTTTAAACACAACACGAACATAAAACAAAAAAATTTTTTTGCATATAAAAAAAAAATTTTTTTATTTTAATATTTCATGGCCACCACAACATAGTGTATCCACTTTATGCCTTGATTGCTTTACGAACTTGTTCTAGCATTGGGATAGATCAGACAATATAGGTCCGCACCTTGATTTCCATCTAGGTCACCTGGATCTTGCCCCAAAGATTTTTTTCACCTGAAATTCATCTTAAATATTTCCAAGCCGATGTTAAATCCTTAACCTAAAATATTTAAACAATTGAGTTCAGAGGGTGAAGATATTAATTAAAATCATTGTCTAATTAATGTCTAATAAATATCGCGCTATATTTGACATCGTTATCTTACTATATATTATTTTTTTAAAATAGCAAATTCATAATCTATAATGGAATATAAAATATTAATGAAAAATATATTAGTATAATTTAATATTTATCAGGTAGTAGACTTTGCAAAGGTTATATAATACCGCGAAATTTAATATAGCATTATACCTTTACAAATCTGTCCCAAATCTTTAATATTAAAAGCAAATTAATAATTTTTTGAGTTGTTTCTATCCCTTAAACCGTCTAGCGGGCAAATTTGCCCGCTAAAATCATTTTTAAAAAGTTTTTTTGAGTTTTCTTAAAATTTTTTTAAGCTTGACTCCCCCTATTTATTGAATAAAATTAAAGATATTTCTTTTATAAATAATATATTTAAATTTTATTATTTTATCTTTAATTTTGATCAAGATATTACATTTTTTACAAAACTTATTCTTTAATTTTATTATTAAAATTTTAAAAAGTTTCTTAAAATTTTATATATTTCCAAAGAGAAATTTTATAGTTTCTACTAAGTAAAGTCTAAATTTTGCTTAATAAATTATAAAAGTTAAAATAATAAAAGTAGTGTAATTTTAAATTGTCTACAACTTTGAATTAAGGTAATAGGGGTTAAATCTTAAATTTTTATTAAGTAAAACTAAAAAAAAAGAAAAGAATTTTTAAAATTAAAATTTTTTTAAAAAATTATAAAATTTTCTTTTATAAGCAACCTCAAATTTTTTATAAATATTAAGTAAATAAAATGAAGTTTTAAATAGTATATAATCATAGTTTTTATTTAAAAAAAAAATTATAAAATATTTTTATTTTTAAAAAAAATAGATCAGACATGAATTTATAAAATTTAAGCAGGCAAATTTGCCTGCTTATCTGGACGGTTTAAGGGATAGTATTATTTACTATCTAACTCAAAAAATTTTGAATTTTAGCTTGTTAAATGAAATTACCTGGACCAGTACTTGGTAGACCGATTTTCACGAATTCAAGCCAACGTTTTCGTCGATATTCATACAAGTAGAGCTTTTTTTACTTAGCCTCTATATGTAAAAAAAAAACAATCCTAAATTATTAATACTTTTTAATTTTTTTGATAAAACCGTACTTCAACGGCAATTAAATGGCAAAGGTAGGTGGCTCAATTTAAAATCGTTACTTGGGTTGGCTCACTGCCAACAGGTAAACGACAAACCTTCACTAATTTTTTGCAACCACGATAGCTCCACTACTTTTATTGGTGTAAAGAGCCAAGAAGGAACTAAAATTACATGTCTGGCTTACCACTCTTGTGGTATACTGATTTTGTAGCAACGAAGAAACTAGTTATAAATCGTATGTATTTTTTTTTGCTAGAACATTATGGTAAATCTACAAAAATTAACCAATCATATAAATGTCTGCCTTCCAACTAGAAAATTCTAAATGCAATTGATCTTTATGCATATTGTTTACTTGTTTATATTTTTTGACCAATTAAAACAAATGTTCGCCATGCTGAAGTAATAGCATTCTTATAGTAATTTCACGGTGTTCTTGTAGTGATTCGATGAGCATTCTTGCAGTAAAGTAACAGTATTCTTGTGGTGATTCAATGTTGTGGTAAGTAAAGCGACGACTTTCTTGTGGTAACTTAACAGCATTTTTGAAGTAAATTGATAGTATGTTTGTACGCATTCTTGTGAGTTATAGCGTTCTTACGGTATTCTTGTACATGTTCTTGTGGTGAAGCGATAGCATTATTGTAGAATTCGATGATGTTCTTGTGGTGATTATACGGTGTTCTTGTAGTAACTTGGATGGCGTTTTTGTAGTGAATAGATGGTGTACTTGTACTGAATTGATGGTATTCTTGTACATGTTCTTGTGGTTATACCTAATATTGTAATAAAAAAAATTATATAGTAATTATAGAATTATATAGTAATTATATAATGTAAAAATATATAAGTTTTTTAATAAATTAATTTTTTTTAAAATCGAATTTTTTTAATTATATATTTTTTATTATCAAAACATTAATTGTTTTTATATTGATTATATATCGATTATTAACTATTATGGATATATATCAATTATAATTACTATTAATATATTGATTAATTATTGATTATATATTTATATCAGATATATATCGATTACTATCACTATCGATAGAAATCGGCAAGGGTATTTAGTATCAATATATATCTTACCGGTTAATAATTGATATATATTTATATATAAAATTTGCCAATAATAATATGTTTTAGTAAATTAATTTTCAAGTTATAGTCATCTTATATTAAAGTTATAACATATTTTTCTCTAAAATAAACTACTACCAAAAATAAACTACCCTTCTAATTTTTTTCAAAAATCTTAAAAACCCTTTAGCAGTTGCTATATATAAAAGCCTAATTTTACTAAGTAAACCTCAAAAATCATTAAATAAACTTGTTTAGAATATCAAAATATACTTCTATTAAAAATTTCTATCATTTGGACAACTTTTTATTAGTACGTTTTTTAATTTTTCAAAAAATTTAACAATTTGAAAATAAGCTACCGGTATCTCAGGACCCCAAAATATACATAGATAGGTCAGGTATGAGTTTGCTTATTTTTGAGGTTTTTTATGCAGATCTTTCTATTTATAGTAATTTTTTGCTTATTTTTGAAGATTTTTGCAGATCTTTCCTTTTTTAGTAACCCTATAATTATCCTGACCTATCTATGTATATTTCGGGGTCCTGGTATCTCTATATTTTTTCATGTATTTTTTGGCCCCAAAAAGGTAGTTTACTTTCAGAAAAATATAGTATACCGTATCCTATCATGAATAAGCACCCTCTTGATCATAGTAAGGGGTACTTATTCATAATATAATTTTGAATACCTAAAATTTTGAAAATTTTCTGATAACCAAGTTTCCAATTCAACAAATCAAATCGACTGCAGTTAAAAAATTTGTGCCTTTAGATCAACATAAAAACTATGAACTACAAAAATCACCATAATTTAGCAAAATTTTATCTTTATTATATGCTGTATTTAGTTTTGTCAAATAGGTATTTCTATTGTGTTATTTATTTATATAATCGATCCTTTATGAGAAACCTAAACCACGTTCTAAAAGTTTAAAACTTGAACCTTTGTACAATTAGCCTATGTAAATTACTCAAATAACTTATTATAAATACTTTTAAAAGTAATATTTTACAAATAAAAAAACCACTGTCATTTATTTAATAGAACATTTATAGTCATTATGCAAAAACAAAAGAATGTACTAAATATAAACTGAATGCAATTAAAAGATTGAACTTTTTAAGGTAAATTTAACTTTAAAAAAAACAACTTTTATAAGCTATTCATTTTAAATTTTAAACTACTTTTAAAAGTATTAATACTTATTTTAAAAGTTATATAGCTTATTAAGTAGATATTTATAGGTGGATACATAAAGTAATTTAGGACCTTACATCTATAATGGCCTATCTTATTTCCCAATTCATATATAAAACACGTAAGATAGAAATATTTATAAAATTAGAGGAACAGACTTATTTCATATTTTAGAAAAAAATGGTTTTAGAAGGTACACAAAAAGAAATTCACTTTATCATTTTGGCCATAGAGATTTTTATATTTACATGCCTAACTTAATTACAAATATCATTTTTAGATTAAAATGGAAATGTACCAAGAAATATTAGATATTCTTGATGATGAAAATCTATTTCTTAACAGAAGTTTGTTGACATGTAAAAAAAAAATAAACTCGCATTAATAAAACTTATATGTAAACATGTAATTTTGTTTGTAGATTATAATTCGGTTGACAAAAACACAGAAGGAGGATTAGCGTGAGCCTTTTATAAATAATTTTGTGAATTATATATAATTTTTATACGTTTTATTAAATATAATTCCTACTGTTCTTGCTTATATTAGCTTGAAGCTTCCATTTGCTATTTATATAGAATCTCAACGGTCTGACCTCAATAACACTAAATAGTGGTTTAAAAAAAACACTGGAAATAAATGTTAAATGTTTTGAGGTGTGCCAATGTCTCTTATTTAATTTATTTTTTAAATTAATAAATTTAAAAATGCTATTAAATGTAAATTAATTTATCGCTATTGTTAACCTGCAAAATATCACAAAAACGGACACAACGTTTGAACCAGTGATCCAAATTCGATGAAACAACCACCATTCGACTCAGCGCGATGAGACGGTTCGAATAAGCTATAGATCGTCCCTGTACGACCTCTGGTTACCAAGATAGGAGTTGTCAAATATTTACTCCTATACTTATTAATGGACCAACGATCTGATTGGCTAGGCGATTGCTGCGGACAAAAATCGTAGATCTGACATATCTAAAAGATGTCATATTTATAGCTTATATTCTAGATATTTTATTTATTACATATATATTATTTATTACATATAATATATTTATACTAGTTATACTATATATTTTATTAATAATAGTTATAGTATATATTACACATGTAAAAGATATTGACCGTTACATTTGTAAAATTTCAAAAAGTATAAAAGCGGCCGATGTGGACCTCAAGTTCAACATCGAGTCTTCATACTCTTTCAATAATAAAAACAACTATTAACTACACAAATCAAACAGTTATTAGTATCCTCATATACTTTTAATTGTAGCCTCTTTCGTAATTGCAAATTGCCTTAAATCTTCTTTGTTAAGTTTTCTTAAAAACGCCATACTGACTTAGATATACCACAGTAATAAAGTTTGAAGTTACACAAAGTGTTCACTATCTAAGATCACTCTAGTTACCTAATATCTTTGAAGAAGTGGATATAGGATAACACTATACAATAAAATAAGACTATTAGGGGGTTTCATTAACATATTTTGTGAATAAGTAGGCGTTTAAAAGATCCTACTTTTATTTTAAAATTCTGACACAGTGAATTAAATAGATTAACATGTTAATAAAGTTAGCCCAGTATTAATTTGGATAGTAATTAGATATATAATCCTCTGACCACTATATCAAGATTACAGGAGGATTAATTAATTATACTCTGATCCATATGGAAACTTCATTTACACTAATTCTAACGGATCAGGATATTATTATTACTAATCGAATGTAATTTGGCAAAATTAAGTATGTAATTAGAGTGTATAATTTGGATAATGAATTAGCTTTAGAATTAGATGGCAAATTAAGAAAAGGTTTTATGGTAAATTAAGTATTTAAATGGTAGATAGCTAAATATATATTTTGGTTATCAAATTGAGAGTAATTTGGCAGTGAATAAGATGTACAATTGAGTGGCAAATTAATAAATATGTCCAAATTTTTTGATGTTCAATTTTGTTTGAAAGTTAATCACAAGTGTAAAATTTATTAAAATTTTTTTTGATAATATTGCAAATATACATTTATAAATAGTTGAGATTCGGGTTCTGAGCATGACAATCACAGGACCGACACTTATTTTCAGCCCGACTCACATACTATAGTATATAATACAAATAAAAATAACCAAAATATGATTTGACTTTGAATATCATATTATTAGAATGTCTCAAGCAATTAGAACTAGCAAATATGTGGCAGACTTTCACGTTTTGCAGCCTCTAAACAGCTTTTTGTTCATTTGGGCGATCTTTTAAAGCCATTCTAATAACATAATAATCCAACATCATATATTTACATATTTGGCTGTGCATATACTTTTTGGTAAAAAAAAACAAGTTGCCCATTCGATGAGTTGAAGGATGAGAATTTTAGTAAATAGTATGATGAATAAAAATGGGGTTTGATTATTGTGGTTTTGATGGGAGACTAATGGAAAGAGCAGATAGAAAATGATTACACCCTAGTACCACATGTATTTGAAAGTCAAATAATAAAGAACAAAAAAAAAAATAGTTTTTGCTACTATTGTGACTTCTTTAGCAGCTTTCAAATTTACTCAGATGCATTTATTCGTCCCTTGCTGTGCTTATGCCTTTTGGTATCAGAATCTAAGATTGCCTTGCCACCTCAACAGATTTCGAATACTGCACAAATGCCTCTTTCCAAGATTGCTGCACACCCATACAATTACTTGATTGTTGTCCGATTGCATGATTGTAAAAGATTCAAATAACGCAAGTATTAAAAAACGTTTTCTAAAGATGTACAGACTTAAGCACGTAGGCATGATATAAAATAAGTATAATTAATAAAATCCTGAATTATAAAAACAAACTTTAATGGCCCATCTAACCAGAATTAGAAATTATATCACTTTGTAAACCGTGATAAATAAAAAACATAAGCGTATATACATATGTACCTTATTAAATATCTATGCGCACCTCCTTTGAATATATGGATACTAACAGCATAAAAGGTTTAACAATTGAAATAGCAGTCTGCCACTTGAAATTTTCCAAAGAATTACTCCAAAGTATATATGTCAAATTTCTTGACATGTTTATATGATATGTTTTCGAAACATTGAAGGTCAAAGTATGCTTGAACACAAATAAAGTTGTCCATTTGAATTGCAACCTGAGTTCAAATGAACTTGTTTATTAGTGCCGCCAACAAATTTTGATCAAATTTGTGATTGCTACACACCTGTACAATCACTTGATTATTGTCTGATATGTGATTGTAAAAGATAATTGTAAAAGATTGTAATATGCAGTTTTTTTTGGCCAAAGATTCAATATAAACATGCTATTTTTTCAGCTATATTTGTTCTCAAAAATCGTACGCAACCGAACAGCAATCAGGAGAATTGTTCGAGTGATTATGGTAATGCAGTGATCTATAAATTTGATTAAAAAGTACATTACTTTGCAAACCGCAATAACTAAAATTACAAATGTACATATGTATATACCTTATTATAGATCTATGTGCACCTCTTTTGGATATATGAATAATAATGGCATAAAGGTTTAATAATTGGAATGGCGGGTCTGCCACTTGAAATTTCCTATATGTCATATTTTTATACAATATGTTTTCGAAACATTAAAGGTCAAAGTATGCTTGCACTCCATAAACACTAATCAAGTTGTCTATTCGAATTGCAACCTGAATTCAAGACGAACTTGTTTATC
The DNA here is from genome assembly GCA_003550325.1 of Gigaspora rosea. Lineage (NCBI taxonomy): Eukaryota > Fungi > Glomeromycota > Glomeromycetes > Diversisporales > Gigasporaceae > Gigaspora > Gigaspora rosea. The sequence goes on along the minus strand of QKWP01000186.1, from coordinate 308,665 downwards.
AGTACCACCAACAAATTTTGATCAAATTTGTAGATCGCTGCATACCCATATAATCACTTGATTGTTGTCTGATTGCGTGATTGTAAAAGATTATAAAATTGTGAAAGGTTGTAAATTGTAAAAGGTTGTAAAATTCGTTTTTTTTTGGTCAAATATTCAATATAAACATGCTATTTTCTTCGTTCATATCTTTCTCACTAAAAAATAGTACTGCAATCAGGTGAATTGTTTGAGTGATCGGTGATCTACAAATTTGATCAAAAAGTACATCAATTTGCAAACCGCAATAAGTAAAAATCACAAGCATACATACGTGCCTTATTATATATCTATGCACACCTTTGAATATATGAATAATAACAGCATAAAGGTTTAATGATTGGAATAGCAGTCTGCCACTTGAAATTTCCCAAAGAATTACTCCAAAGTATATATGTCAGATTTCTTGATATGTTTATATGATATGTTTTTGAAACATTGAATGTCAAAGTATGCTTGCACTCCATGAACACTAATGAAGTTATCCATTCAAATTGCAACCTGAGTCCAAGACGAACTTGTTTATCAGTGCCGCTAACAAACTTTGATCAAATTTGTAAATCACTGCATACTCATACAATCACTTGTCTGATTGCGTGATTGTAAAAGATTGTAAAAGATTATATAAAAGATTGTAAAATGCATTTTTTGGCCTAAGTTTAATATAAACATGCTATTTTTTCAGCCATATCTGTTCTCACTAAAAAATCGTATGCAAGAGGACAGCAATCAGGAGAATTGTTCGAGTGATTGTAGTATTGCGGCGATCTACAAATTTGATCAAAAAGTACATCACTTTGCAAACAACGATAAGTAAAAATCACAAGCATACGTACATATGTACCTTATTATATATCTATACGCACTTTTGTTGTAACACTATTCAATCTATATAACCTCCTTGCAGTAATCATGAACAAGGCTTATTGTATACTGCAATTGTCTAAAATACGAATACAGATTTTATGTGTCACTCTCATTCTAATACGAATACTGATACTTGTTTAAACCAACTTCTTTTGGTGAATAAGTTAAAAAATAGTAGATTTGAAGGTTTGGGTATAATATACACCATCCATAAGGTGTAATAAGTAATAATAATTCTATAAAAAATAAATTAAGAATAATAAACAAATATAAGAAAAAGATATATTAATTTTTGTACCTTTTCTGATACTTTCAATAAATATTACACTATACAGAGTGCTGATCGAACTCGTTGAAATTATTCGCGTTGTTTGTTATACTGAATCTGGTATGAATTAGTATGAATAAATATACCTTTCGCGATTAGTTGCGCAAAAAAATTTGTAAAGTTTTGCATTTTGTTAAAATGCCAAAAGAAAAACGTAAAACTATCCCATAAATCTAAAACTAGAAGCATTGAATATACAAAAAAAACAAATAATTATGCTGCAGCACGATTATATAACATTGATCATACTCAAATCAGCAGGTGGCAAGTAAAAGAAGAGGAGTTTAAGGATGCAAGAAAAACAAGCGCAGAGTAGGATCTGGTGCTTCGTCATTATATCCTCTTGCTAAAAATTCATTGAAAGAGTAGATAGTTGAACAACGTCTACGAGAAATAGCAGTCACTTCTAATGATGCTAAATTTCATATGACTAACTTACTCTCTAATGAGTTTAAGTTATCATACCCTAATGTTCTTAATACCTTTAAAGCATCAGACCCTAGGGTTCCGAAGTTTTATCCGGGTTTGATTTGAGTTTGATCAAACCCCAAATCAAACCAAACTCAAACTATAAATTTTATAAAGTTTGAGATCAAACCCAAATTCAAATAAAAAATAATCAAATTCAAACCAAACCCAAATACTATACTAAGTTTGATTTGAGTTTGTTTTGAAGTTTGCAAACTAGTTTGAGTTTGAATAACATAAATATATTTTTATATTTTAAACAAGTTACTTAATTGATAATTACAAGTCAACTGGAGAGTGATCATAGGCGAAATATGGCGTGCTTCCATTTACAACTTTTTTTCTTACTAAGTTAATGGTACTTGTCGACTAATTGAAAGTTGTAGAGCTTGTCAAGACGCATCTAACAGTGGTTAGATCATCCAAATCGGTCCAGTGGATGGCAAGATATCATCAAAAACGATTGGCTGACTATATAAAAATCTGTAACAGAGATTATATAAAAAAATCACTATAGGCGAAATGTGGCGTGCTTCCATATAAAACTTTTTTACTTACTAAGTTAACGATATATGCCTACTAACTGAAAGTTGTAGAACTCGTCGAGGCGCACCTAACGGTGGTTAGATCATCGAAATCGGCCCAGTGGATGGCGAGATATCGTCGAAAAACGATTGGTCGACTATATAAAATCTTACAATATTGTTTACATAGAGATTTTATATAGTCGGCCAATCGTTTTTCGACGATATCTCGCCATCCACTGGGCCGATTTCGATGATCTAACCACTGTTAGATGCGCCTAAACGAGCTCTACAACTTTCAATTAGTGGGCATGTATCGTTAACTTAGTAAGTAAAAAGTTTTAGATGGAAGCACGCCACATTTCACCTATAGTGATTTTCTTATGTAATCTCTGTTACGGATTTTTATATAGTCGGCCAATCGTTTTTCGACGATATCTTGCCATCCACT
>QKWP01000186.1:267969-297670 GCA_003550325.1 Gigaspora rosea | reverse complement strand
TTTGTTTTTATTTTTATTTTTATTTTTTTTTATTTTTTAATTTTTTTTATTTTATTTCTACACTTTACCACTAGCACTTTGCAAGAAATCCAATGACTTTTTGGCACTTTGCACAAGCCAACTTAGCCTTTCAACACTTTGCAAGAACACAACTAATAGCAATTTTGAAATTCAAGAACACAAGTTTTCGCAAGTTTTTGCAAGTTTTTGCAAGGTTTTGCTTTATTTATTTTTTCGTTTCATGTTTTTTGTTTTTGTTTTTTTTTATTTTTATTAATTTATTTTATTTTGGCACTTTGCGAAAACCTTCAACAATTTCTAATTGCAAAATCACGAACTTTTACTTCAGAGAAATGGAGATTTTGGGCTTTGTTTTTTTTTTATTTAGTTTGCTTACATTTTTGTTTTTTGTTTGGTTTCTTTTTTTTACTTATTTTTTTAATTTTATTTTACTTTATTTATCCTTTACTTCTTTTAGAACTTTGCAAGAAAACAACTTGACTTTCCGGCACTTTACAAAAACACCAATTCTAACGTCTCTGGCACTTTGCAAGAAGTTATAAATATGAACGAATATAATTGCATATAGGCGAATATAGGCGAATATAAGCAAATATAATAGTTTATTTTTTCATTTTTGTTGTTTTTGTTATTTTTTCGGGGTTGTTTTTTGTTTTTTTGTTTGTTTTTTTACTTATTTTTTTTATTTTATTTTATTTATTCCTTACTTCTTTTAGAACTTTACAAGAAAACAATCTGACTTTTCCAGCACTTTACAAGAACACTAATTCTAACTTTTCCAGCACTTTGCAAGAAGTAGCAAATATGTGCAAATATAAGCGAATATAAGTAAATAAGTGAATATAAGGAATATAATAGTTTATTTTTTTATAGCTAACTATGGAGTGAGCGAACATAAGTGTTTAGGGCTAGTTTTTTGTATATAGTAATGAAATTAAATGCGACAAAGTGCGAAAGTAGTTTAAAATATTTGTAATAATATAAAAATAATACATAATATATAATAAAGTATAATATTAATTAAAAATGTATACAGTCAACCCTCCATAAATGCAACCTCCATAAACACAATACCTCTCTAAATGCACGGTTTTTTCTATTCCGTAAAATGTTATTAGTGCTAAATGCACGTTCTATATTCTGTAAATGCACGTTCTCTTGAATAACATTTTATATCACACTAACCTCTCTAAATGCACGTGGCCAATCAAATTTTAGTATTTGAGATAGGTTATACAGTTTTGGTAAAAGTTACACAACCTTGATAATCTAATTTTTAAAAGCTGCAATTTAATTGGCTCTCTCTAAATGCAAACCTCCCTAAATGCACGTTGTAGGCTTGTCCCTACGAGTTGCATTTATGGAGGGTTGACTGTATATATATATTTTTTTTGGTGTTAAGGTGAGGTTTTGCCTCTGTTTTTATTAATAATTTGAGAATAAACCCTCTAGAGGTTTTATACAAATTATATTTACAAGAATCAAGACTCAGACTGTAAATAGTAATACTACTTAGCTATTCTGCAACCTAAACCTACTAGAGTGGTTAAAACTCACCTAGATTTGGATATATAAAATAGAGTTTGTGGGGGTACTAAAATTGATCCAGTTGTCTAACCAAATTTCAATTTTACGGATTGTGAGTCCAACAAGAGGGCACCTGTTGTTAATATCATTGTGTTGCTGATCAGGCATGCCACAGATACAACTATAAGTATAGGGGTATGGGTATAGGATAATTGAGTATTTGCAGAATGGTATGTAGTATGTTGTAGTTGAATATTATTAGTTTTTTTCCAGTTTGCTAATTTTGTGCAATAAGGTTTCCATAATTGATTATGTATATTTTGTGATATTTTAGATAGTAAAGTAATAGTAAGCTGTGTTGCAATTTTGGTAGAAGTGTTAGTTTGAGTAATAGTATTAATGATTGGTATAGGGATAAAACCTTGTAATGTTGAATAAATTGAAGGAGAAATAGAAGTTGGTGGTTGTATAAAAGAGAGACAATAATGATGGATTAAGTTATAATGTAGTGCAGATAGTTCTGTAACTGAGATATCTAACACTTGTTGTGTAAAAGTATCTTTTATTGCTTGTTGAATAATAGAAAGAAATATGTTGTTATTGGGACAAATTAACTAATAGTGATTTTGTTCGTGTTTGTTACAGGTAATACATGAGTTGTTGTTAAATATAGTAGGGTAGAGGTGGTGTAAATGTGCCAGACTAGGTAAAATATTGAGAAGTTGTTTAATGCAAAATGTTTTGGAATTGCTTAGTTGAAAGTTAGTATAGTCGTATGATCTTTTATAATTGTTGTTTAGGAAAGGCCACGTAGCATTCCAATCAATTTGGTGTGATATTGGTATAATGGTTTTCATACGCTGTTGAGATGACCATATTGAAATTGTATGAGCATTACAGATATTTTTAATTGTGCGTCGAGTAGGTTGTTCTATATAGTATTGTTTATATTGAAGTGCAAATGAAGGATTGTAGATATTGTTGTAGTTAAGTAAAAGGACAGGTGCTGATGAATTTTGTTGTGCTAAGTTATTAGCTATATTATTGTATATTTTATTACTATGTGCTCTTACTTTGTGTAAATGTAGTTGATATGAATAAGATTTTATAAGATTAAGAAGTATGTGCCAAATTGGCCAGTAGTTGTAAAAAAAGATTTTGTTAGCATATAGTTGTTTAGATGTAAGTTTAAAATATTTGGATATAATTGATTGTGAATCTGTATAAATATGGATAGTACTATGCCGTGGGCATGTACTAATAGCAGAGAGTATTGACACTAGCTCAGTTTTGTATGATGATGTTCAAAATTGAATTTGGGCTGTAAAATTTTGGATTGTTTGGTTATTAGCAATTTGTGTCCATCCAATGCCCATAGTGCATTGCTCTGTTGAAATATTTTTAACTGATCCATCAGTATAGAATATAAATTCAGATTGAGTAGAGTTAGTTAAAGCAAGTTGGTATAGTAGCTTGGAGGCTTGGTTTTTAGTAAATATTTCATAAATTGGATTATTATATATTGGAATAGTTGGTAGTGTTGGAATATAGCTTGGATTACGAAAAGCAATTGAATATAAAAGATCAAGATAATTTGTATAAAGGTTCAGTTTGTTGGAGAATAAAGTATACTTATTTCTTTCTAGAAATTTGGTAGATAGAGTAGCAGAAATATTAAAGGTACAATAATTTTGAATACGAAAGGAATTAAAGTTGCATCCCAAGCAAGGTGTACAGGTAATATCTGGTGCAGGATATAGTTCTGTATGCTGGTAGTTGAAGTTTGGTAGCCAGTGTGTAATTGAAATAGTATTAGAATCTGAGTTGAACCTACGGGCTTTACCAATAATAATATTGTTATCAAGATATGTAATTAGCCAAGTATTAGATTTAGTAGTATAATGGCCAGTATTAAAAGCTAGAGAGTTAACTGAAGGTAGTTGTAAGTTTGACTGTATGGTTCGAGTAGTATGATTAGCCAAAATAGTATTTTCCAATATGGAAAACCATTTTGGCTGTTTACCAGTTGGTAAATAATTTACTCTTGGTGAGATGTGTTGCCAAGCTAGGAGTGTAGAATTGTCAGCTGAAGTTAGTTGTTCTATGTACAGAATTCTTTTTTTCCGTAATTGTTGTTTGAATATTGAATAAAGTGAATGTGTATTAAAAATATCTTCTAATGGTTTGTAAGGGTGGTTAATAGTATGTGGTAATGAAAGGTTGGGATTGATAGTAATTGTAAGATTTAGATGTCTTAATAGTTGTATGATTTTAAAAGTTGTAGTATGTTTGTTGGGTCCATCAATTATTGGATTAGGGTGTGCAAGAATATTAATAGTAGACCAAAGATTGTTTTGTAGTTGTTGTAGTCTAATATGTGTGCTTGTACCAAGAAGGTCTTGGTTATTAAGTCTAGTAAGGAAATTAGAAATATGATGCTGAAGTTGAATATCCCAGATATTTTTGATGCCATATATATTATGGTTAAGCATGGTGCTATTAGGTGTTGTTCTAGGGAGTTTGGCTTTGTGTTTTGCAATTGTTAAGTATTTGGACAAAATTTTGTTGCATGTAGTTTGTGAAAGGACTATATTGTGAATGCGATATTCTAAAATAGGTAATAATACAGTATTAATGATATATGCAGCCTGTTTGTCCGTGATTTGTTTAGTTTGTAATATATTGGCCAAGTCAAAAATTTCTTGAAGGATTAATTTAGATTGTATATTATACTTAAGATTTGCTGTGAACCAGCATCCTAGAAATTTAAAAGGCACATTTGGTGGCTGAGCAGAAATAGTAGAGTTCATAAAGGGTAATTGTAGTACATGTTTAGTATTAGATATGAGTATAGATTTTTGCAGGTTAACTTGTATTTGTGCCATTGTGTAAAAGGATTTAGCTGTTTGTAAAATTTGTTGCAATTGTTGAAAAGATTGGGCAAGCCATAGGATATCATCGATATATACTAAGACTGATGCTGAAATTTGCATTTTATGTGAGTTAGGTTGTAGTATATGAGATGTTCAGGTAGTTGAGGTTGTATATTCTGAATAGGAGGTAGATATTTTGTGGATAAGAGGATCATAATAGATGCGCCAAAAGAGTGGGGTAATTGTTTTTCCTTGATCTATTCCATCTTGTACAGGGTAAGGTGGTATAAGTCCAAAGTTTGTTATGACTTGGTTAGAGTGATTAGTGAGAAGGTCAGTAAGAATTTGAATAAGCTGGGATGGCATTTGGATTCTATAGAGTGCTTTAGTAAAAAGGTCTAAGTTTACAGAATCATAAGCTTTGCTCATATCCTGTGATAGTATCCATATTTCCCGTTTGTTGCATGTTGCATCCTCAATAAAGTTATTAAGTATATGAATAGGAATGTTAGTACTATTGCCAGGTAAAGCAATATACAGTAGTTATGAGGATTTAAGATTTTGTATTTTGTAAATATGCTATTGAGACGATTGGTAAGAATTTTAGTATAGACTTTTTTAATATGTTCAATGAGGCTAATAGGTCGAGCATATCTGCTAATCCGTGTAATACCCTAAAATTGATTTAATAGTAGATCATATATAATTTAAGACAAAACGTAACACAAAGACCGATAGATGAATACAAAAACTGTAAAAATTAATAAGCATATAGTTTACACTTAAAAGAACCTATATACAAAATAATCAGTAGATTAACGAAATAATCAGTTCACTTACTTATGGCAAATCTTTAAGTAGTGGTCTTTAAACTGTGTTTATTCTGAAAGGTAGAAGTTCAATTAATGACCCGAATAGCTAGTACCGGTAATTTTGGCTATTGTTATTCAAGTTTATAATATAACACCTACCATCGCAATATATCACCCATTTAGATTTATTTGCATTATTCTAGCCAGCAATTTAGCTGCTGTATCCTATTCAAGTTCGTAACATTTATAGTAACCACTATAGAGATCGTGTACAAGTACTACTATTAATTGAAGTAAGTAATTTTGCTAAAGGTTCATATTGCGAAATGTGGATATTAAATTTTAGTCAATCAACACAACTCTGATAAAAAAAAGATGGTTTTTTTTTTATTACTACTATTTTTTTTATTTTTTTACAAAAAAGAAGTAACTTTGGTTCAGCGCATTCTGGGTTTTTGTGCCCTGTATCTCAGAAGACATACCATGCTATGATGCCAGTTGTTTATCAGTCATTTTTTTAACCGATATTGGATATTCTAACATTGTTTTTAATACATGGTACTCTAACTTTATTATATATCACTTTGGCTATATCGACTCCGTATCCTGCTATACGACACATCTGGTTATAACAACACATTTGACTTTAACAATACATATACACATCTAGCTATAACAACACATTTGACTATGATGATACGTCTGACTATAACTACACATCTGGTTATAAAACTCGCAAAAAAAAATTAAAAATGAAACAAAATTAAATAAAATATAAAACATCAAAGTTAAAAATAACTACCTGAAATTCTGTTGTAGTAAATCAATATTTTTTTTTATTAATTTATATTAATAAATTCTAACTGTAGATTATAATAAAAATTTATAATCTTTGATACAATTGATTTTAATTCTAATCTAAACCCAAATATATATCATAATATTTCTAAAATATATTATTATTTCTTACTGGAGACCTTTCTATATTTATATGCAGGTATATACGTATATAATTCTTATGATCTTATATCTTAAAAGGTATATAAAAAAAGTAAAATAAAAAGTTAGTTACAGTATTAGTTATCATTCGATTATTAAAGTTTCTATACAATACATATAATAACAACTAAATAAACTTATACGCTCAACACATTTACCTTTACTAAATCGTTGCTTTTCAGTTTTGTTATTTTTTCGTTAACCTTGTAGAATTTAGCCAGCCTTGTGATTTTATACTTTTAATAATATATTTTTTTAGCGTAACTTTATAGTGAGTAGCAAAACAACTGCGTTTAATTAACTGGGATTATTTGAATATTTTATATACGAAAACTTTAAGTTTGCTTATTGAAGCCAAACTTTCTAAAAAAGAATGTATAAAAAAATTATTTCTTAAATCTAATGATTCTGATTGGTTTATTATAATTTGAGGGATCTACAAAAAAAGGCCCAATTCCACAAATTAGCCGATATGGTATTGTGTAGGTTGCCATCAAATATTTGTTTTTTTGAAATTGAAAAAATGCGACCATCTTTCCATTGTTTGGGAATATGTCCAGTAGATAAGCATTTGTTAAAAAGAGTGGTAATAGCTGATAGTGCGTTAGGACCAATATGTTTTAGCATTCAATAGCTAATTCCAGATGGTCCACATGCCTTGTTGTTAGGTAGTTGATTAATGGTACATGTTATTTTTTCTAATGTTATAGGATCAAGTGCAGTAAAGTACTATTAAGGGTTTACAGATTGTAGTGGTAAGTAGTCATTGTACCATTGCTGATTAAAGATTTCTTGGTTATAAGGCCGGTATGAAGTCCATTGTTGAAAGTATTGTTGTATATGGCTCTTAATTTGTATCCCTTATTTTGTAGAGGTTCGCAAGCAAATTTGCCTGTATAATTACTATAAATATACCTTTGATCTAGTTTTTTAATCATTTAAAATATTTAAATAAAATTTGGTATTATAATATTTAAGAACAAGGATTATATTTTTGAATTATTTAAACTTATATTATAAGACAAAAGGTTTATGTTGCTTATAAGCTAAAAATATTAAATTTTAAAGAAATTTTTTAACCAAAAAAATATTTTACAATATCTTGGTGAATTCTTTAAATATTGGTTTTAAAAATATAGTTTCTTATACAACTTTGTAGTTTATATAAAGAATGACAACTTTCATTATTTGACTTTAAATGATTAACTTGTAAAAATTAGAACTTGTATTAGAAGTGAAAATTTTTTTTATAGATGGAAACATATAAAATTTGTGAAAACCTAAAAAAAAAATTCTATAGTAAAAGTTCCAAAACAAAAACTTTAAACTTTATTACACCAAAGTTTTTTAATAATTTTAAAAAAATTTTATAATAAATTTGATAAAACAGAACTAATATTATATTTTTTACTTAGAAAGTATATAGCTAAAATTAATATTTAAGGTTTTATTTAAAAAATTTAAAATTTTAAAATTTTCGCAGACAAATATGCCTGCATAACAAATTAAGGGATAGGGTCTGTAATTAGATTATTGTTTGTTTGATATTATCAAAATAAACAGAATCTGTATAGCGGTTAAGAATGCTATTGATCATTTTGGTAGGGTTGGTAAGAAGTCTATCACATCTGTTAGAAATAGCAGTATTGATATGTTCTCTTAGGAATTTTGCATTTTCAAGATTGCAAGCATTATATAAAGTTTTCCAAATCTGTTTTGTATCTAAGATCCATTGTGCTAAGTATTGTTTGTTAGAGGGTGGGAGATTAATTTGAAGATTGTGTTTTTGGTTAATATATTGAATTTTGTTATTAAAATCAGATGGAATAGGCATGTTATTATGCATAAGGTTTTTAGTTTGATATATAATACTACCAATTGTTTTAAGATCATTGTGCAGCTCTGTTGCCTTGGATGTGAATGTGTGATAAAAGTTGCGGACTATGAATTTTTTGTTAGGGATGATCTGAACTGCTGCCTGAATAATACTAGTTTGAATTTGATGCCATAACTTTTCTAAAGAGCTATCAGTATAGAAGGTAGTAGGTATATTATAGGTACTAAGATTGTGATTGATTTGGTTTGAAAATTCTTCCCAAGTTTCTTTGGTCATTGCTTTGTAATTAAAGACTCTGCATTTGCTTCTAGTTTTGTACCAAAGTTTGTTAGATAGAGCAAAAGAAAAAACCATTAAGAAAGCAAGATTAAATGATCACTATTAGTAGATATGATTGAACTATGAGTTGAAAATTTTGTTAGAAAAGGAATTATTAAATCATGAGCCCAAATATTGTCAATTCTACTAGAGTATCGACTACTTGTTCAAGTGTGTTCCAAGTTATTTGTATAATTAGCAAGGTCATACATATTATTGTTGTGAAGGAAAGAAAAAATTTGAGTTTTGGCTATATTAGATGTTGAGAAAGTAGATGATGCATTAAAGTCTTCTAAGATAATAGGATGAATATTAGATGATAAAGCTTGCTGGATCTATTGAATTGTAGCCTGTTTCTATAGATTTGATTTGTGGATAAGAGGTATATAGAGATAATTCTAAATTTAAAGTCATGTTTAAAATAAAAATCAATAGCAATAGCACCTCCAGGATGGCTTAGTATTTTATAAACATGAGATTTGATAGAGTTGTGTAGCATAATTGCAGTACCCTCTGCAGAGTTGTCTAAACTAGACCAGTAATAGGTAAAGTGATTTGTGTTAAGAAATTTGTTAGATTTGTTAGATGAAATTTTGGTCTCTGTAATACCAGTAATGTGTAAGTTATGCTGTAAATAGTATTCCTCCCAAAGTTGCTGCTTGGTAATTGTATTGTAACCCTGAACATTGTGAGTAGCGATATTAAGTTGTAGAGTATGGTTGTTGTTTGATATATAGTTGTTATTAGTTATTGGATGGTTATTGTTTGCTGTATGGTTATTAGTAATTACTGATTTTTCTATTATTTCTGATTCTGTATAGAACTCAGAAGGATATACTGGTATAGATAGGGAGTTGGTATTGTAGTTAGTGAGCTATCACTAGGTAGTGGAGTAGTAAAAGGTATGGGTAAAAGAAGTTATCAATAGAAGTTGGTAATTGAAAGTAGTTGTTATTACTGGAGTTCAAGGCAGAACTGGTAAATGATTTGAGTTCGAGTTTGTAAAAACAATGTAAATCATTAAAGAGTGAAAAGAAGTGGCCTGGCAAGAAATCCTCATATGGCAAATAAATATGTGCTTTTATGAAGTAGTAGCTAATTCGTGGATGAGGTTTAATTGAAATTCTAATATATTGATTGGAGTAGTACATAGGGTAGTTTTTTTGAATATATTCTAAAAATGATCCTGCAGTTTGTGGTGAGGGAAGGGTTTGTAATCTGTGGCGATAAAGGAATTTGTTATAACATGCTAGTGGATTGTATATTTTAGAAATATCTGAGTGTAGGTTTGTAGAAATTTCCTCTGCCAAAGAAGTTGTATTGGAATCAGTAGTAGTAGTATTAGTTTCGTCTAGTAGCAATTCATCGTCAGGGTAAGTTGGTATTAAATTGTTATTAATATTAGAAGGTAATTCTCAGAGGGAGATGATGATATAGATTCTGAGATATTTGGTGTATTGTCTTCTACGGTGCTCACCATATGCCCAGCTTGCACGGCTTCGCAAAATTCAAAAGTTCTCTGATTGAACGTTAGAAAACCATCATTATCTGAATCTTCCGGTATTAAAAATGTATATTTAATAAATAGAAAAATGTTTTCCATGCACCTGCACGGTTGTGCACCCCACATGCATCATATAAAAATAATAATCATCATTAATAATCATTATTTTTTTTTATCTATTTGTTTTTTTTTGTCTTCGTTTACTAACATTTTTTTTTATTGCCATAGTTGGTATCGTTGTTGGTGCCATCGTTGGTGCCGTTGTTGGTGCATTGTCGCTAGTTGGTGTCGTCACTGGTGTCGTAATTGGTGTCGTCGCTAGTGTCATAGTTGGTGTTGTAATTGCATCGTCTTTGGTGTTGTCGCTAGCTAGTATTCTAGGAATAGCTTTACATGCTTTTCTCATAGTTTTTTGCCTTCCTTGTGGGTGGTCTTGTTTGTTTTTTTTTGCCTTTTTGGCGTTCGTACGGGGTGGTCTTGTTGTTTTTCTGGTGTTTGTACGGGGTGGTTTTGTCATTTCTCTTGCGTTCGTGCGGAGTGGTCTTGCTTGATTTTTTAGCATTCGAGCGGTGTTGTCTTGCTTGTTTTATTAATACGATAAGTAGTTTTTTTTTTTGTTTTTATTTGTGTTTGCTAAATTTTGTTTTTTTTTGGTTTGTAGGTTTCATCTAGATATGGAATCACTCTTGGTAAGTTTTTTTTGGTTTCTTTTGTTTCTTTTTTTTTTTTTNTTTTTTTTTTTTCTTATATATATGTATTAACCAGCTTCTCGTTTTGTATTGTAATGCCATCGTTTGTATCTGCGTCATTTGATTTTGATGGTGTGGTTGTTTTTTTGGTGCCGTGTATCATCGTTTCTTGGCTGCTTTGGGTGTGCTGTGTATTGTCGTTTCTTGGTGTTGCGTTGCCGTTTAGGCATTGCTTTGGTACTGCGTTTCTTGGTTGCTTTGGGGTTAGGGTTAGGGTTAGGGTTTGGGTTCGTGCTAAGGTGGATGTTTGTCCTTTGTGTGGTTTTTTTTTGTTGTAGTGTGATTTGTTGTTTTTTTTTAAGGATGTTTGTCACTTTGTGGGTATTTTGTTTTAGTTGTAATGCAATTATTTGTCGTTGTATTCTTCTTCTTTTTTTTTTTTTAATAAAAAAATCTTTAAAAATCTTAAAATTTTTTTATAAAATTTCAATTGATGCTTATTGGCCGGTTACGAACGATTAATCACATGTTCATGTGATCGGGTTTGATTGGTCGATCACGAGAATGCATGACCGTGCAGGTGCACAGAATTCTTAAACTCTTAATAAATATAAAATATAATGTATAATAATAAAAATAAAAAAATATAAAATTTTATATTAAATTGCAAAACCGTGCGAAATATTGCGAAAACCTGTAAAAAAGCATGATTATATGAATATGTATATCATTTGTTTATTTTTTAAAAATTTTTGAAAATTTGCGAAAATTTGCAAAATATTGCTAAACAATGTGAAAATATCAAAATGATACCTTCTGTGCGCTTTAGTTTATTGATCTGCATGAGTATGCAACCCCTGTAGGGGAGGTAATTTGCATTTTTTATTTGCAATATATTTCGAAATATTTCGAAATAATAACCGTAATATTACCGTAATATAGTGTAATATATTGCGTAATCTACCGTGTCGATTATAAGATTTTTGTAATATTATGGGCTGTAATATTTTACGTAAGATTACATATATATAATTCGCTAATGTACTATCTACCAATATTGTATCTTTTTCTTGGACCTGTTTTTTCTAAATTACTTAAGGGCAGTGTCATTAATCACCTGATTATTTTTTATCAGAGGCCTAACCCCTCCCTCTTTCTTAATATATAAATAGTCAGGTTCTTGTATATAATTTCAACTTTTTTTACCCCCCTCCTCCTCTAAAAAATCACCTAATTTTTGTTACTCCCCTAATTGCACTAAAAATATTGTGTACCCAAAAGTTTTTCAAAGATGCAGTGCTACATTATTGCAATAATTCTGATTTCAAGTTAAAGAAAATTTTACTTATTATATCCAGTACTCAAGGTATCAAAGTTTTGCTACATTATATATCTTTTAAGATTAATACAATTTAGTATAATTATTATACCTTAAAATTATTTTAATTATGATTACTGTTTTTCTTCTCTATAATCACGCAGTCCATATCATGCAAATTGTGTGATTGTATAAATGTTTTTATTATAATAGGACCCCGAAATATACATAGATAGGTCAGGTATAAGTTTGCTTATTTTTGAGGTTTTTTATGCAAATCTTTTCTATTTATAGTAATTTTTTTGCTTATTTTTGAAGTTTTTTTTGCAGATCTTTCTTTTTTTAACAACCCTATAATTAACCTGACCTATCTATGCAGTGTTGTTATTGGACATGTCCAATTGGACACGTCCAATTGAACAGGGCTAATTGGACTTAAGGCTAAAAGGGCTAATAAATTTGAATTGGACTTTATAAGTCCAATTGGCCTTAGGTAAAAAAAAAATGCTAACTCTAATAATATAATACTGAAAAGGATATTAAAAATATATAAATACTATAACTAATTAAAGCAATTCTTGCTAATAATTTATTATATAAATTCAGATATAATAATAAAATTTGAATCAAGCAGACAAGTCTATTACAAAAAAAAAGAGTTCAACCTTTTTTTTATCACAATAAAAACCTATTAAAACTTTTTTTTATCAATTAAAAATTGAGCTTTAACCTATTAATTTATGTACTTTTAAATTAATATAATAAAAGAATATTATTTGATAACATTTAGTTAATTAAATAAAAAAGCTTCTGAAGATATTTAATTGAAGAGTTTTTAAAACTATTAATATATATTAAATATAGCTTATTTAAATACAGCATTGCTTTAAAATTTTATTATTATTGTAGCTATATAATATAAAGTTTAAATGCAGAATTTCAAGTTTCATTATATTTAATGCATTGTATACCTTGAAATATTATATATCACAGATCATAATTTAAAATAAAATCTATATTTTCTACTTAAATTGCTGATCTTCTAAAACTCACAAATACTTGTTTAATATAACTTTACTTTAAATAAACCCTAACCCTAAAAAATGCACCCCAAAAAAGTTTAATTTTTGAGATTTTATATTATAATTTCTTTTTAATTTTAATCTGCTATATTATATATTATTTTGTTTCTAGTATATACTTTATTATTACAATTACTTTGTTTCTGGTATATGTGCTATAAGCCAAAGACAAATACTTATATATAAAAAGATTACTTCAATTTCTACTAATATGTATATTTTGAGTAAAAAAAGAATAATTAACTTTTATTTTCTATTTTTATATATACAAAATTGACTACAAATTAATTATTTTATAATTATCAAGTTATGTAATATAAACTTCTTTTAATTAAACTCTTTCCAATGATTACTTGGGCCAAATTTTCCTACCGAAAGAAAACAAAAATTTTTCTTGTTAGAGAGTTGCCTATACATAAAGTATAGTAGGACAACACAGAAATATGGTTCTTACAAAGGTCAATTGGGCTGGAGGACTCCTTTGTATATTTGGCATGCAAACCAGAAGCGTCCTCTTACAAGATAACTTGCAGGTGGTGCCCTTGTACGAGAAATTTTGGTGGAGATATGAGTTTCTCTCCGTTGATGAAGTATCCTGTGGTAAAACAGTGGGGAATAACAAGAAAATGAGTTTCTGGACTCACGTTCCTTCAAATTTGATACAAGTGATACCCTCCTCACTTTCACTTTACTCCCTTTTTTCTTCAAATTTTTTCGAAAAAGTGGGCGATTTAGCTTACCCCCGATAGAAGATCAACATTGTTTACAGTTTTCATTTTCAGACGAATTCAGTAGAATGCAACCACATGTTTGTTTTGGACAACATATTGCTACTCCACGTGACAAGGATCTTACGTCTATGGTTAAAGAGATATTCGAAAATGAAATGTTAGTCGAAAGGGTCTATTAATATTAAAGCGAAGCTTTACAATAGAGATATACAATTGTTGTAGTTGTTATATAGTTTTTGTTTATGCCTAGCACAGGTTATAATAGTGTACTTATCATAGTTTTTATTTTTTTCTGCCTTTTTCTTCAGTTTTTCTTTTTCTTTTTTGCATTTATTTGAATTTCATTTAGTCTTTAGTATTACCCTTCTTTTTTATCACCCTTTTATTTTCTTGATATGTTTTATTTTTCTTAGTTAGTTGGAATTCAAATCCTTCTGCTCAAGAAGCTTGGAGAAGAAGGTTTAGAAAAAAAGTAGGCAATCATGATAAGTTAGAACGTAAACACTAAACAGTGATATATTAAGCTGTCATGCAGAAGACTTGATATGGAGTAAAGTTTACTATAGCAAATCGAATATGGGTAATTTGGACTTTAGTCACAAAGTGCCGGGTTAGTCAGTATTTAAAATTTAGGTAGGCGTCAGCCCTAACTTGTATAAACCTTTAGTGTTAATTATATAAATCTAATAAAGTACTGGCATAATTGCTGAATTAAAAAATATATATATATAAACTTCTTTTAACTTATTAAAATTATTTATTTTTTATATACAAACTAATATTATATACATATTATTAATTAAATTAATTATTTTCTATTCTATTTCTATGTTCTATCTAATTAATTCTACAGAGGTATACAACTAAACTATATAACTACAAGAAACAAGGATTGCTATATAAATAACATTAAACAATTTTACTATATTATTATGGAGAAATCTAATTGTCACGGCATGTAATATTTTATTTTGTCATGGGTCACGTGAAACCGTATTGTGTTAAATCATGTGATATCAAAATTATCGATTTATAAGCATATTAATATATTAGCCTCAGCATTGGCCGATAACCCAAGTTATTACAACTTATTGGTCATAAATCATATTGGTCATATCAAACACTAATAAAAAAAAGTTTTTTTTTATTAAATCCTTACTATATTAAAAGGTCATGAAGTCACATCAACTTTTGTTCAAATAATCTATGACAAGTTTTAAGTCACGTAAGTTATTTAAGTTACCGGTCAACACTTTATCAGTGTAATAAAATTATATGAAGTTATTTTTTGAATTGGTCATTCAACTAGTTTCGAAGCTATTATTGTTTTTGTTCGAAGACTTGTGATCAGTTATATATTTGTATGTATAATACGTACCATACAAACCTATTTAAGTTCTTGACTATTTAAAAGCTTGGCTCCACATGTACCAAATTAATAAATATGCTGAGAATTATTTTTTCTAAATTGATATTTCACATTTCAATGACATGCTATTATATCGGATACAAAGCTACTCTGAATTATTTATTCTACAGTAAAACTATTTGAAATATTAACTACTAGACATTCGATAATCACAAATAGTAAACTTTAACATCTCTCTCAATTTACTACATGCAACTACAAAGTTATTTTTTTCTACATCTAGCCTTATTATGCCCGACTTGACCACAAGTACCGCAAACATATGGTTGACGATGCACTTTCTCTATAGCAGATTTGTATCGTTTTGTTTCACGTCTACCTTTATGTCTGTTGACTGGTGGATTAGCAACTACAACCCTTTTTTCTCTGTCATCCTTATCTGGTTCGTTAGTCGATAGGTTATCTTCATTATTACTTGTCAACAAATTCTTCTTTCGATCAATGAATGCATTTAACCATTGCACCATTTCATTATCATTGCAATCAATAGCAAGTTGTGTAGCTTGTCTCGCAAGACCCTATAATTCACTATATTTTAAACGTTGAGCCGCTGCACGCTGATTATTTACTGTCACTGAAGGAGGCATAGTGAGTGGTTGAGAAACAATTTGAGTAATGTTGATATATTGAGCTTGAGCAGTATGCTCATTAATAAAAATAGCATTTTGTTGATCATTCACTTCTTTTTTATCATTGCGATACCATCAAGATGCTATCATTTTGATGCGAAATCCAGCAATTTGTGATACTAACATAACCTGGAAATAATATCAACATATGACACCCGGGAAATATTGGACATACATGTGCATAAGTAGGAAATAGAATCCACAACAATAATAAAATGTTTGTACTTGTTGTTTGCTGGTCGTTTATCAATAATTTGCCAAGTTTCTTGAATATTATCCCGATTAACTTTCTTGACCATAGATTTAAGTAAAATTTGCCTCGCATCATAGATATCCTCTAAAAATTGGTCGTTTACACTTTTATCCTAATATAGAACAATAAAACAATTGAAACAAATTATTAGTTAATGGTTTTTGCAATTAGTAACTTAACATACTTATGCATATTAATCTATTAAGGTAAAGTTGCTACGTAATTAATTTTAGAATGCTACAATTACTTATTAACATTTCTATCAAATAAAAAAAAAAAACTCATCATATGAATCAATCATTGCCAAATCAACCAATATCGCATCGTAATATAAACACTTTGCCATTTCAATACGCTCTACTGAAAGAATGTGTGGCGTCAAATATTCTGATATTTTTTGGTCGATAATAGGAAATATGTCACTTCCAACTGAGGTAATTCTGACACAAGAAGATAGTGTTTGATACTCAAAAAAACGATTCCACTGGGCTTCTTTTTCAAGTCTAGAGTCCAAGACTTAAACCAAATCACATAAACTAGTATTACTATGAAGTGCTTGTTTAATAATATGATTATATCCTTCTACACGTGATGTCGTTTGAGTACTAGCAGTGAAAAATTTAGATGTAAATGCACAAGCCCATGCATGGCGGCTAGAATAAAGAGCCCGATTCAAATAGCTTACAGCAGATGGATATTTTTGCAATAAATTTTGCCACCTTCTTTCAAACAACTCCTCATCTAAAGTATTACGACAATGAAAAAATTCTTTTATAAATTGATCGTATTCATTGCCTAATTTAGATTTAAGGTTTTTCGGGAGGTTTTGATTGATATGGTAGATACAATGTAATGACTTTGTTGCTGTATAAACTTGTTTAATCGCACTATCCATTGCTGGATCAGCATCTGTGATAAAAACCAATGGTTGAGTACCTGTAGCCTTTTCAGTACAATGAAGAATCCATTGGTAAGAATCGACAGTCTCATCAGAAATTAATGCCTGTGCCACCAGACGGGACCTAGTATTATTATCTACAATAAGAAATAAACTAAGGGGCATTTGATACCGATTTGTTTTCGCTGTATTGTCGTTGAGAACAACATTATAATATTCAAGCCAAAGGGACACTTGCTCAGGTGTCATCCAAAACATTCGAATAAGACAATTATTGGCATCTAACTCAAATTCAACAATCCATCCAGATTCCTCAGATCGTTTTTCTGTAAGAAATAAAAAAAGATTTGTAGCATCTGCTTCTTCAAGTTTCTTATATTTGCCCTTAAAATGTTGAATAGCATTTGCAAGGTCCCTATCCAGAAAGGTCATATCCAGGTATCTGGCTTTCAACAACTGGCGCTGCATGGTGATAGAAAGGTTACTATTTTTGGTATAAAATTCGATTTTATTCATAGCATCCTTTCCGATTGACCTAAATTTGGGGCTATATTTGCTGATCTTTGGATTGAGCTCATGATTGTGGGTATTGACAAATGTTGTTACTGTGATACAAGTTGCATCTTGTGGAAAATTTAAATTGATATGCCAATCACATCCCTGGCGTTTGGATCGTCATTCACGATGAGCATTAATATCTGCTTGTTTTTTTGGATTATATACACCTCCAAATTCACATCTAAAGGATCGATGATTTATTGTACCGTCCTTATGGTATCCAACCCTTTTTTTGATAATGGCAAATCCGAATTGTCGACCATAAGTTTCAAGGAAAGAATCAACTTCGTTCCAACTTTGGAATGTGTAACCAACACTTAACAATGAGAAATCGTAGTGAGATGTTTCAGTTTCTCCTGGAAAAGTTATCATTAAATTTACTGTTAAAAAAATATATAATCAATTCAGATATTAATGACCAGTACTTTGGTTAAATTCACAGTCAAAACAAGTTTAGGCAGATTTTATAACTGCAGGTCTAAACCATCTTTGTAAAAACAACTGCCAAATATAGACTGTAGATTTTCTATAGGGAGGATGGTTTAAACTATGAAAAATTTGACCAAAGAATGATCACTAATATCCAAAATTCTCAATATACACAATGTAACCATAAGCAAAATAATGCATGCATGCCATAAACAACACGTTCGACTTCTTTAGCATCCACGCTTTCAACACTTTTTGCTTCAGCACTTTCGATTTCAACATCTTCAGTCTCAATATTTTCGACTTCAACTCCTCCGCTTAGAATATTTTCAGTTTCAACGTCTTCGATTTCAATATCTTCGACTTCAACATTTTCAACTTCAACTCCTTCAAGATTTTTGACTTCCATATTTTCGTACGAGGCAACTTCATTATAAACGCTGCTACTTGTCATATTTAACACGTGCTTTTGTTGGTTTCTTTTAATAAAAGTTTTTTTTTTAAGTATGGATAAAAAAACATCGGTATAATAACTCTACTCAACTTACTAGGTAAAATATCCTTATTATTGGTTCCTATATTGGATACGGTAAGTAAAGAGAATTATAGTATTTGGATCTTTTTTTCGTATATGGCTTGATGCATGCGAATATGTCGTTATAATGATTGATTTTATGTTACTCGCATAATAAATGTCGTCATAGTGGTATTATTATGGTTATGCGATGTAGGGTTTCAAGGGGCGCCGAGTTAGGGATTGGAACTGTTGAGTAGCATGCAAAAATTTGGCAGTCATGTGATCTCTGAAATCAATCAGGTCAGAAAACATTCTGCGCTAACGAGATTAAATAATTTTAGGTAGATCCTATTTATCATGTGACCTGTGACATATAAAAGCATAACGGGGTGAGACAAGTACATTTATCCTATTATTATTTATATATTTTGTTAATAGAATATATACAGTATATAGTCAACTTTCTCTATTCTATCAAAAATGTTCTTTAAGGATTTTTATATGTAAAAAATTTTTTAGATTTGGTTCTCAAAGAGTTATTATTAGCTAATCTGAACTCTATAATAAATTTACAAATGTTTTAGAAGATTTTGTTTGGTTTAGAAAGAATTTAATAGTGTTTGGATTAGAAAGAGTTGACTATATATATAATAACAATTTGATATTAATATTTCTTTTTTAGAAGCCAAATGTTCTTGATTTAAGACTTTTAGCAGTTCTAATAGTTGATTATATATCTTAAAAATAGTTTGTTTTTTTTTTTAAAAGCTTATTTTCACAAGTTTATATAAAAATTATATATTTTAAATAGTTTGTGCAAATTATTTTTATTGCAAATATATATATACAGTATTATTAATTATAAAGATATTTATATATATGTCCAATTAGCCCTAGCCTTTATGTCCAATTGGACATATGGCTAATTGGTCAATTGGACATGTAGACAACAACTAAGGTTAATTAGCCACTTGTCAATTAGCTATATGTCCAATTGGACATGAGGGCTAGGGCTAATAATTTTTTATTGGACTTAAGGCTAGTAACGACACTGTATCTATGTATATTTCGGGGTCCTATTATAATGTGCTTATAAAAAGGTATTTGTTTTATAATTTTATTAGTAAAGTGGTTGCAGATTTTAGTGTAATTATAAAAAGGTTTTACTATGATATGATTATATAGGAGGTGACTATATAGGAGGAAGACAGTATAAGAATTACTAATCTATTTACTAAAAAAAACTAAAGATTAATGACTATTTTGTTTAATCATTTTTTTACAATATCAATACTTACACTATATTTGTTGGTTAGTAGTTCTTGAATCATAATGTTATTAACCTTTTGAACTCATTATTATAATGCAATTCTAAACATTTGTAACATTTATTTCATTTATTTAACCCAATCAAAGCCTGTTTTAATTATAGAAATTACAATTTTAATTGTAGTTCAAGGCTCTAAATCTAAATATTTAGAATAACAAAATGGAAATAATAAACCTATCAATTACTTAATTAACTGTCAATCATTGCATTTTTTTTTTTACACAATTACTGTATATGTACTATACTAGGCGATTTCATGATTATGTATATCCGTAAAGTAATACACTACTCTTAAACAGAAGTAGTGATTGTACCCGGGTAGAACTTGCAACTGTGTGAAATAGTAATTTATCCGGATATCCGGGTAATTTAATAGTAACCGGGTAGAGGTTTTCCCAACGGGTACAATCTCTAAACAGAAGACTCAAATAGCATATTAAATTCTTATTATTAAGATACTTAAAATATTAATTTTTTAATTTCGTAAGTTAAATAATTGTGTTTACATTTAACCCGTCGTTTAACGACGGGTCTTACAACTAGTTTCTATTTTGAACATTTAGTCATATAATAGAAATATAGTCATATAATGTATTTTAGTCAATCATTTAGACTTTCAGTCAAATTTAAACTTTCGACATTTCGACAAAAAACAATGTGATGTCGAAATATATTTAGATACTTAAGCGTCTAAATATTTGACTAAATATTATAATTCGACTACCTAACCCTAACTAAATTTCAATCTGCATCATCCAAATTTGGTAATCACTCATCAAAATTAAAACTGTTCAAAATTACCTGACCGCACCTGATTTATCACGCACTGCAACATTGCGATGCGAATCCTTGTTTTATTGAGAGTTATATTGTTTAGAGGTCCAATCCGGATAATCCGTCATCCCGTTTATCCGTATCTGAATTATCCGGATAATTCAGATCGGATAAAATATCCGATATGCAAACATTGTCGAATAACGGTAATTTGCCCAAAAAATAACGGTGTTATCCTTGATCATGATTGGTAGGGAATTGTCGACTGTTTTAATTTAAATAATGATTACATCGTAACACATGAAAAAATAATCATTCGGAACTCTATGATAATAAATAAACAAGGTGGTTTGCTCAAGCAACGGTCACAATAATTATTTCAATTGTTATAATTGAGCATCATCTCAATCGTTATCAAATCATATTAAAGGAGTTGTTTGAAACAACACCTTAAATTAAATCGATTATAATCGATTAATTTTATATATATCGATTACAATTGATAAAAAATTTCTATCATAATTATTAAAATAGCTACATCTAATCTACAAGTAGAAAACCTTGTTGAATAAATTAGAAAAACACATTACTAAGAAATATAAACACAAAATTTAAGTATTATCGTACGATACTATAAGTTTTATTTGATCGTTACACATACGGATCGGTTTATTTAGCTTACAAATATTCAATGTCGATAACCCCTTTAGTAAGGTTACATTGCTCCCTTAAGCTGGTGATATCCTATACTAAATTTAAATAAACTGAATTTTTTAAAAATCACATCGTGGGTCGGGATCAAGGGAGCATGAGATTATAATAGTACGAAGAATTCAGTCAGTTAAGCAGATATGAAGTATCTTGTTTTTTATTTTCAACTCAAAATCACATTGGCTATATATTAGTTTACTATGGGATTCTCAATATAATTGATAAATCTGCGTACTAGACCCGGGGTCTAATATTAGGTTTTGATATTGGTGGGGTGTAAGAGACCCGGGTCTTTTATACGGCAGTTTAAGATAACAATTAATTCTGAAGGTTTGTAACCACTTTCGGAAGTTATAACTTTCCAAATACATGTTCGAACATACTGTTCATGTCATATCACATTGATTAAAATCGACGTGACTTTTTTACGGCAGGTCAATAAAAAATGGTTTGTTAGCTAACCGATCGTTCTATTATTACATGAAAGTGAAATTTTCAGCTGACTTTCTACTTTCTACTAGTGGTCCTTCTGAAAATAAAGTCTCGTTCTTACTGCCACAAAATAAAGGTTATGTCAGATCAACTGTGTAATTAATTACTTAACCTTATAAGTCTCGCAATATATTGTGATTTATAATTTCCTTTATACAGTAACCAATAGTAAATCTTCAGGTTTTAATTACATAATATATATGTGTCACACCCTAATATTTTCTCAATATGCACTTTTCTATATTTTAATTACGTAATACGTGTAACATCTATCGTTTTTTGCGGGGTTTTCACAAATATCAATTCAAATCAATTATTCTCAAGGTTGTTTGGGCATTTACTAAAATTGTACATGAAATGATTAGTATACTTTTTCGGGGATTTTGCGGAGGTTTGCACATGTATGATAGTTTGTACGGTTTTGTGTTCTCCACCAAAATGAGTATAATTAATTTGATAACTGGCCTAGTTAATAAAATATTTTAAGATAAAACTATAAGTGTTCACGAAACACAGTACTAAAACATTCCATAAAAGTTTTTTGGATATCATATGAGCATTGTATACGTATGTACAAAAAGTTTACACTAAAAAAACATACTATCAGCTATTAGTTTATATTTATGTTATGTTTTTCATGTAATTATGATATACTTTTTTGGGTTAAATTTCCACCAACTTAGTTAAAACATGTTTAGCACCATATTTTACCGGTAACAATTTTTTTTTTTTCTTTGAATCTGTCATTTAACTTATTGTTCTGACTCTCATTAATGAAAGGCAGTATTGAATTTCCATCTACCGCTCGGATAAAGCGGATATTCCCGCATATTCCCGCATATCTATCTGTTCATCCGTCCAACTGATATTCAACAGACAAAATAATTATTGTACGAATTCTTTTTAATCATGGGATTTTATCACACTCCTGTTATGACACAAGCACAGCCAAGCTCTATATGTCAATGATAATTTGTAAAACATAATCTTATTGGATAGTCGGAGTAAATTTGTTGCGTGAAAAAAATTAAATTTAATCCGAGGATTATTCGGAGGTTTAGATAAAAAGGTCTCAGGTGGCGTAATTAATAAATGCAAACACTAACATATTATTTTTTCTGGTGCACCAGATTATCTTGTACTATCAACTAAATAAATGTTATATATATGCATTAAGATGAATTTGTTATAATACATTTCTTCATTATTTTCTGTTTTCTTTTGTAGACAGAAGATTATAAGAGATCTTTTTTATTATAATAATTTTGACGATTTTATGTAATTTATTTAAGCCAAAATGTCAACCAATGTCTCTTCTGACCACACACCTGCAACGCCTCAATATGAGCAAGAATCACAACCAAAAAAATTCAAATGGAAAAAGATTGATTTTTCGTATATATTTTCAAAAGAATTTATTATAATATTTCTACTTGGTCAATTACTTGCATTATGTATTACCTCTACAATCATGGCAAATGCTGAATTGCAGATTTTATTCCCTGGATTTAATATTCCTACTACTGAGACTCTTTTTTTATATATCACCTTAGCTGTCATTTATACACCAATCACAATTTTTAAGTATGGCTTTAGGGGGTATTTTAAGATGTTAAAGGGGAAATGGTGGAAATGTAAGTTTCTGATATATAAATTAATATATTTAACAACTTTCCTGACTATTACAATTTTCTATTATCAGATTTGTTACTTGGTTTTGTGGATGTTGAAGGAAACTATTTTGTCAATAAAGGTTTTGCTTACACAAATTCCTTTTCCATGACATTGCTCGATGCATGGGCAACTCCTGTGGTTGTAGTTTTGTCACTTATATTCTTAAAAGTGAGATTTCATCCATCTCAATACATTGGCGTTATTATTTGTCTTGCCGGCCTTGGATTAGTAGCCTATTGTGATTCCCGAGATGCAGGCAGTGGTAAGTGAACTTTTTTATTTTGATGTTTTGATTGATTTTATTATATATCTAAATTGACTCTTTGGACTTTTAGTTGCTGCTGGACCGAATCCAGCCTTGGGTGATATATTTGCTCTTATTGGCGCAACTTTTTACGGTATATCAAATGTGTATGAAGAGTATTGTGTGAGAAAAAGACCATTACATGAAGTACTTGGTCAATTGGGATTTTGGGGTATGGTTGTTAGTTTTATTCAAATGTAAGTTTTTATTTTTATTATTTTTTATCATCATTCCCTTTTTTTTTTTTGCAATTGATAATGCAAAACATTGATATTAATTCCTTTGACCAATACCCGCTAAAAACAAATTCGACATATTATATTTTATTACTGTGATAAATTATGAATTCATATAGCGTAATTAAAATATTTGAGCAAATAAGTATTAGAAAACTTATTATTTATTATTATTTCATTTTTCACTTTTCACTTTTGTTCTCGATTTCAAATAACTAGTTTTTATAACATTCAAATCTTACATACGAGTCTTAAAACCAGCATTGTGTGTTAAATTTTCGTTCCGGCGAAACTTATTTGCTCAGCTAAAACGGATTTATTACTAACTTAGACGACACAATATGTCAAAAAAAAAAAAGTTGTTTTTTTTTAACGGGTCAATAACGACAGATTAATGTCAATGTTTTTCCTTGATAACATTTGTTTTTTAACATTTATTTGCATTTTCTAGAGGAATATTCGAACGTGCTGAATGGCAGCTTTTAGGATCTGATTCACGAATGAGTAATGCCATCTGCATTTATTATGTTTATTATTAATTAAAAATCTAAACGTTATTAAATCTTATATGCTCATTATTAATTTTTAGTCGGTTATATTGTTCTATACAATTTCGCGATGTTCCTTTTATACTCTTTAACTCCAATCCTCTTCCGTCTTTCATCTGCATTATTTTTCAATCTTGCCTTACTCTCCAGTGATTTTTATACTTACATTTTCCTTAGTTTCGTACTTTATGAAAGTTCAGTAAGTATTTTAATTAAAAAAAAACCAAATTTTTTTTTTTTAAAAAGAAAATTAGTTTATTTTTTTTAAATTAATCTCAATTATTCTTTAGCCATGTCAAATATACCCAGTGGCATTCGCTACTGTATGTATTGGTCTTATAATATATTACATTAATCCCGCAACTAAACCTAAGATTAAACCTGATTATGAAGATGAGAAACATGACAATGAGAATGAGAGAGACTTGGAGTCATCATATGATGTTAATAACGAGAATGATGAAAAACGTATTCATAATAATGTTGAAGAATTAGTACAGTAGTTAGCTAATTAATGAATTTGGATATTTTATATATTTTTCCTTTGAGAATAACGAATTTAATGGTCAAATAATTATGTTATCGGTATTTTTTAAAGTTCAATATTTTTATCTTGTAATATTAATATGTTATATATCTTTACATTTATCATTAGTTTCATTGATTCTACAGTTGATACTGTCTAATTTTTTTTCAAAATTTTATTAGTAAAATAGTAAAATGCATTTAGATGTCTAAATGCATATAATTGATATTTTTTTTTGTGTCTACGGATAATATGCATTTAGATAGTATTAACTATGTTTTATATATAGCAAATTTTAGTTAACTTTAAAATAAAGGATATCAATTGATTCTTACGTTTTACTAATTAGTTTGCAAAATCTAGTGTAATATAACAAGTGTGAAATTAAAAATCTTGTAACAAAAAATTTTATTATGAAAATTAAAATACTACCAGGACACTAAAAAAATTATTTATATCAGGTCTGCACTTATTGAAAAACCCGGACATAAATACCCAGGCCCAGATTATTATTTTTTTATTATGTGGCCTGTGTGCTACAATCAATTTTGCACAAACTTTTTTTTTTTTGACATGAGTGTGTCATGTTGCACAGAAGACATTTGATAGCGTGCATGATTAAATCTATTGCAAAGAAATAAAAATCAAAAAAATCAATACATACGCATTTTCTATTTAAAATACGTACGCAGTCTGGGACTCTAAAGAGTACCTTAAATTAATAAAATTTTTGTTGTTTTAATCAGGGTTGGCAATGAATCTCAATGGGCCAATGTTATAATCCATTGATCCATTGGTACATTGGTCCATTAACCATTCATCAATAATCTTAGTAGTTTATATTATTTTATAAGATTACTAAATATTGCGAAACTTTACCTATCTTATTGTAAATATGTATTATTATATTATTTATTAAATAGCTACTACTCATATTTATCACAACTGTAACCATTGAATAGGAAAGCTTGTACTCATGCTGAGCTTAACTCGAAGATTGATGTTAGGGAAACTATGTGACCTGGTCATAAAATATAGAATTCTAATATTTAGAATTTATTAGGCATTTATTGTAAGAGGAATATGAATTTATATAATCTTTATTTTGGAACTAATTTTAGAGCATACATTTTATTTTACAAAACATAATAATGTTTAAACCTATTTCAAGACACTAAGACACTAATATAAGTATTAGAAAAGTAATTTTTATTACTAATTCTTGTTCCAATCATAATCTTAAACTAATACTAACATTAATTATTTAATTATATAAACATATTGGGTTTTAGCTTTTTTTTGATTTAGATAAGCAGTATTGATAAATAATATATTATATATTAGATGAAATAATTTTACTATATTAAATTATTATCATATATTTAATCTATTGGTCTATTGGTCCATTGGGTTAGTAATTTTTTAATGAAACCAATAGATCTGGTCAATGGACTAGAGGTCCATTGGTACCAAGGACAAATGTGCCAACCTTGTTTGTTATAAAGAGAATCTTTTAATTAGTATTATATAATGAATAGTGTTATATAATGAATAATATATATATAAGTTTTTTATAATAACTTACTTTTAATATTTATTTTAAAAAAAATCTTTTTAATAATATTAAATATTTTAGTCAAAATTGATTTATTATATTACAAATTAAAAAAAATTTATACAAATACAGTAGAAAAAAAAATTATACAAATAAAAAAAAAATATAAATAAAAAAATTTAAAAGAATAAGGTAATGGGACCTATTCTTAGAAATTATTCTATTGTTAGAAATCTTTTATTTTTTGTTACAACAGACTATAAAACACAAAATTTTTCAAACAAGTTATGTGAATACAAATATATAAGTTATAGAATATATTATGTTGCATAAAATTAATTAACCATTTGTTAACCATAGAGCCATATTTACTACTCTAGTAACCTTTGAAGCAATTACAAAAGACAAATGTACTGATTTACAAATTTGATAATAAGTTTTGATCTACTGATCCATTTTAGATAATTTTGCTACCAAAATGTTCATCTCAATGAGACGATTCTAACAAGCCCAAAATTGTTAAAATCCAATCACAGGATCCCAAGATCATCTCGATTTTGTTCAATTTTATTACAAATTTTATTATTAGAGTTGCACTAAAGGAAAGAACATATATTTTAGAAGCATGTACAAAGAAAAAAACTTTAAATATATAATGCCTAGCTAAACAATCCTTTTGAGTAATAGTTTAGAAGTTTAAAATACTGCTAGAAGGTATTAAAAAGTAGTTAAAAAGTAGTACTAGGGTTGAGTAAACTCTATAAAGGCAAAAATAGGTAATAATAGAGTTAAGAATTAGTTTTGACCCCAAGCATAAATGTGTAAGTTACTAAAATATATGTAATATTTTTGTGTAAGATAGGAAAATGCTCTACCAAGTTTTTATTAAGAATAAACTAATTTTAAGGAAATAAAAAGAATCTGAAACTGTGTTCTAGTGATACAAAACAAACTGGCAAAAGACAATAATTAGAAGGTTTAAATAGGCAATGCTAGTATATGGGTTGCAGGTATGACAGTTAGTATAGAACCTTCAAATAGCTACTTAAATAGGCAACCAAAAGTTGTAAATATAGCTAGTTGTATTCTTGTTAATGTACAAATATCAGCATAGTCTCCATATAGATGTCTTAGTTCATAATATCTTGAATAAAATCCAATCTCCAAGTAGGCACTTTGAAACAAAAAAAAATAAGTAAATAAAAAAAGAACAAATACTTAAATTTTGAATTTTTGTACAAATAAAAAAAAACCAAGTTCATGAACTTTCTTGTATATCATTTGTATTATCTAATACAATTGAATAAAATTTATCAAATATATAACATATATTTTATACTGTAATTACTTATTTAATATTGAGCAATTGCAATTCAAAAAGTGTTTACAATAATATAATTGACTATTGTATATTAAATAAATTACTAAAATATACTACAATACTATTAACTAATTATTTACTCTAACAAACCAAATTTTATAATATTAGTATCAATATTTATAAGTATAAAATACTTTTTTACAATTTGTTAAAATTTGTAAATTTAAAACTTTTTATTGTATCAGGTATTTACGCGAAATAATGCGCACCTGTGTGTTATTTCGAGGAGACGCACATTATTTCGAGTATGCGCATAAGCATTATTTCAGGGTAAAGGTCTAATTTCGATCCACCTCTAAATGCTTATTAAAGCATTAGTATATGGGGTGTGCATTATTTTGGGACGCACATGGGCATTATTTCGAAACCAACTATGCTATTTTAAGGAAATCCAATTTTTGAAATAATGCCCTTTCACGTAAATACAGTAAAAAATTATTTGAAAAAAATTAATTACTAAAAATAAATAATAAAACTAACCAAAATTGTTTTAATTTAAAGAATTATAGTATATACTATTTTCACTATAAAAATTATTATGCCAAAATATATAATTGATATTTTTCAATATTTGTATAATGTGTCACAACAACAATAGCTAATGTCACAGATTAAAATAAAATCAGATTAAAATGAAACTGGCGACCTCTCTTGCTCATCTTTAAAGCTTATAAAACCCACATATACTAGTTTATTAATAACTCTAACTCGGGTGTGGCGACTTAGAGAAGTTGGTAAGTTGTCACCCCCAAGTGGCAGGTTTAGGGTTCAAATCCCACTGACGACGCTTTAGAAAAAATAGACCTGTATTCCGGTAACTGTTTCCTGTTGATCGGTTGGGTACATTACCTGTAGTTCTTGGTTACCATTTTGAATGGGAGCTTTCGGGCGAAGTTGTGTCTCATGACATAGACAAATCCAAGGAACCGAGGAAACAGAAACCCATTTGGCAAGACCCGAGTAAGGAGGTAGCAAAGATCTTTAACGGTGCTACCAAAGCTGGAATATTGGACCAGAGCCGAAGTACCGAACGTTGACCTCAGTGACAAGGTCTACCAACCTGGCCACCAGATCAGGTACCGGAGGAAAAGGACCTATGTTATAAAAGTAGGTACCAGGGGGAGAAAAACCATGATAGCACCTAATGCCGAGTAGATCAACCCTTCTGGGCCAACTGAATTGAAAGTCTGGGAAAACCGGTGAAGAACCAGTAAGAAAGTGATGGTGGTACCGGGGTTGGAGCGAACCTTACAAGGGCAGAAGTAGGTATTGGTAAGAGAACAAGGGTAACCCTGTCTCGCAAGTGTTGGCCTCGATCATAGCGATAAATACCGAAGTGTAGGTGAATACCTGATATGGGACAGGTACTGCTTTACCAAGTCTCTCGTCGAGGATAACAGGACCAGTAATACCCGGCTGGGTTCTAAGGCAATGGATAAGTATTCAGAACTGGCTGACTGACTTATGTAACGGGCCTGTTCTGGTGATACAAGATGGGTTGGCAGGCAGAACATGGATCAGAGGGTTTAAATAGGCAATTCCCGTAGTTGGGTTGCAGGTATGGCAGCTAGTGTGGAACCCTTGGGCGGACCACTTAAATTAGACACCAAAAGTGTACGTGTGGCTAGATGTATCCTCATCTAGGATCAGAGGGCTTAAATAGGCAATTCCCGTAGTTGGGTTGCAGGTATGGCAGCTAGTGTGGAACCCTTGGGCGGACCACTTAAATTAGACACCAAAAGTGTA
>QKWP01000186.1:210961-224594 GCA_003550325.1 Gigaspora rosea | reverse complement strand
AAAAAAAAAAAAAAAAATTGTGAAATTAACAAAATTTTGATTTGGTTTTTTAAGTTCAATTTTTTCTCTTTTTCTTGTTCTATATAACTATAAAATTTAATTTTAAGTTACGGTAATTAGTTAAGCTAAAAAGAATCTTCAGCTTAAAGTTTATAGTAAATTCATATGTTTTTATTATAATTTTTATTATAGACAACATTTGGACCTATTTTAAGTAAACATGTCCTATGTCTGTTATCTTCTATTTAGTATTGCCTTTTATTTTCTATATTTGCATTTATTTTTTCTAGTAAAATTCTTTTACTTGAGAAGCTAGAAAAGGTTTGACAAGTAATTCTAGAAAACTCTTACCCAAAACTAGAATTAGTGAAACAAAAACTTGATATGGTAGGTCACTTCTAAGTATTCAAGTAAATTACACTTTGATAATAGTACCAGTAATGGTTAAGCATTAGATACAATTTTTGTACAAAATGGTTTAATAAAGTAGTGCTGTAGTGCCATGATTGCCGAATTGAAAAAAAAAAAACGATTAATCAATCAATTGATATCAATTAATTGAAAAATCGATTAATTGATAAAGGTCCGAATCCGCAAAAATTTTTGGACATCACTAACTTACTGGGTTAATTACTTATAACTTCGACCAGTGAAGTGTAATATGAAAGTTGTAGGATTCAGAGGGACTTCTTATAGTACGGACAAAAACTTCCGAGTTTTACTTAATACGCTCTGTGGAAGCTCGAGTAGATTATCTCTTGTGAACTCGAAAACAGTATTGTGTAACGATCTACAAAATCGCCTCGAGTTCCGGGTGGGTTCTTTTAAGGATCCGAACCCGAACTGAAAATCGGGACGTGTCCCGAAACCGAAAAAAATTGGAACCGACCCAAAATTTTGGGATACTGCACTAATTAATTACACGTATTCGTGAAATTTCGTGGCGATGCAACTAACGTTCATGATTGTCAAAATGCATTTAATCATAAAAAGGCAACTATCTCTATATGTAATTGCGCTTTTTTTACTTATCAGATCAAATAATTCGAAAATGCATTTTTACTATTATTTGCTATACTATTTAACAAATGTGATGTACAAAGCCACTGTTATTATAATATCTATTTACCACCTAGCCCGTTTTCCAAAATACCCTCTACCGCCTCGTTGTCTTAAAGGAGGCATACCACCGTGCTGAATATTGTTACTAGAAGTATGCTGTTGATCGTCCAAATTAGAAGTTGTGTCCGTAGTATCCGTTGATAAAGGCGTGTTAGAGACTGTCGCATCCTCTTCAGACGTAACCTGCGATTGAGATTTTGTTAATATTTGAATTTGAACAGGTTGTTTGCTGTCGACACTTGGTTTTCTGCTACGATCTCTTTCACGACGACGATTGAAAGGGTGTTCTTTTGTCTCAGAAGTAATAGATGCACTAGATGCAGCTGGTGTTGCTGTGGTTTGTGATGATATTTCGGCTGAGCTTTCTGCTACAGCTGGTTCTTTAACAGACTCTTTGATAATTTGTCTAATTTGGTCTTTTTGCCGTTGTTGAATGGTAATTTTTACAGGCGCGCTTCTCTTGACTTCCTTATCTTTTGCGTCTGTTTTTATATCTTCTTCCACCTGTGGTTTAGTCAGAATAGTAACTACTGGTGTTTCTGACTTAGCAGAAACCACTTGGGCCCTCTGTTTCTCTTTTAACTTTTGTTTTTCTCGTTCCTTCCTTTTTTCCCTTATTTTCTCGCGATCTCTTTCACGATAACTTTCTTTCTCTTTACTTCGATCTTTTGATTTTTCATTGGACTTCTCTTGATCTCTTTCATCTATAACATCCATCACTTTCTCTTGCCCTTTTTCAATGCCCTTGGTAATATCTTCGTCCTTTGTTTCTTTGGATCTGTCACTATCTTTTTCTTTTCTATCCTTCTCTTTTCTTTCCTTCTCCTTCTCTCTTTTTTTGCGTTCTCGTTCTTTTCGAGTGGGCTTTCCCAGACCAGTAGAAAGGAAGGTCGCTTCAGAAACCTGTATTCCACGTATTTGCGCCTGTTTGGATTTGGATCCGGAACTCTTTGCGGGAGAGCCAGGCGGAGAAAGGACGGTCACTTGCGATTGCTTTGGAGGCGGTGATTTAGACTTCGCACCAGATTTTTGAGCCCGTAAATGGTCAAGGAGTGGCGTGCTTTTTGGTTTTTCGATCACGTTGGATGCTGCTGCAGCTATTTTAAATTTACACACGCAGTTAAATGAAAAGTATAAAATAAAATGACAATCTATAAGGAAGGACTTACCAATAGCGCCTGTCAGACGCGCCTCTAATCTTTCCAATTGGGTAGCGCCTCCCTCCAACCCAGAGCCTGGCTCTTTTAAAATAGCTTGCTTATTTTCATCGACCTTTAAAGATTCAAGGAATGCAAGATAATCAGGATCTGAAATTAAAAATATATAAGTTTTTTTTTTTTTGATCAATTTTGCATGCCATAAAACATTACCATTTTCAATAGTTCCCTGCCTTGGGTCTGATTTCTTATGGTCTTTTGGTAGTTTCTGATAAACTGCAAATTCAACTACTGCTTTATTTTCATTGCCTACAAGAATATAATGGCAATTTAATACAATGTTAGAAAATCTAGAAAATATATTTATAGAGCACAATTCACATGCCTTGCCTGTCGACGAAGAGGTGGTTGTCGTAACCACGGTGAAATTCTAAAACTTGCTCAACGCTTTTAAAATGAAAGTAGGCACGAGAAAATATGTTCTCTTTATTTTTACTAAATAATAAAGAGTGTTGATCAATTTAAATGTAAATGCAGGGATTTACCAATAGTCAGGTCAATACAATACCTCTTGCTTATTCGTCCTTGATGGAACCGACACCAATCCACAGTCTCTTCATTTACCCATTGTTTTACGGATTCCATGAATAAATTTTCAGGGAGAAGAGGAGGCAAGCGGCGAACTACAACTTTGGTTTTGATGGCATTTTTACAACGTCCCGATCGTTTAGCTTTAGATTTTTTTGGTTTTGACGATTTGATGGCTTTACTAGACATCGTTAACTTTTAACGTTAAGGTCGATGTCTTACTGACGTTAAAAAAACTTCGCTAATCATGTGCATCCAATCAAATAACAAAATTCATGTATGACATTTAGCAGTCATTTAGCACGTTTAGATTATTCTATATAAATAAATTCAATTGTGTTTTTTGGGATTAGGTCCAAATAAGAACCGGTCGGTCTTATGGTTAGCCGGTCCTCGGTCCTGAGACCAGTCCGGACCGGTCTTCATAAATAGCTAATTAAAAATACAGTCACACCCCTCTAAGTGCACACCCTCGGGACCATAGTGAAAAAAAGGCAAAATGTGCACTTAGAGGCGGTGTGCATTTAGAGGGGTTAAAATTTATAATTGTTATATTTTTTGGGACCAGGAGGAGTGTGCACTTAGAGAAGTTTTTCATATACCGTGCACTTAGGGAGTGTGCACTTAACTGTATATATATTTTGATAATCACTCATTTCAAATGCCTTGATTTCTCTCCGCTGTTAAAGGTCGGGTCCGTTTTTGGACCAAAAACATTATCTTATTAGGACAGGGACTGAACCGGACTTATCCATCCCTAGTAGGGATGTTATCTGGTCTGGTCTTGAACCAATAGACCTAAGCATAAGTGTGTCTATTTTGACGCAGTGCCTAATTTGACGCACATCGAATAATAACGATCGATCATAGGATAGCTAAAAATAGAATGTCTTCTATCTCTACGTAATGGCGGATCAAGATCGACGCTTTTGCGTTACGAGAATTTTTTCAACTTTCACACTGGCACTAGGGTGTGAGCTGTAATTAACGGGTTTGTTTTTTTAAAAACTTTCCAATGTCAGATTCTTGCGATACTAATTTAAAAAAGTCGATAACTCGAACTCTATCTGCTCCAGAAACCTCAAACATTTCTTTGTCAAGAGACATATCTATAAAAAGAGCCAATAGTACGATTAACAATAAAAGCTCTACTGATCTATTCTGGAATATTGTTGGTCGTGATAATTACACAATTTCTCTGAATCAATCACCTGTCCTTTGTAATAGTTCTTCGCCACCTATAGAAGACCTGTTTTGCACGTCCACGTCTTTTGCAAGGAAATTCCGTACTTTCCCCTGGCGATCTAAGTCGTCTCTGAGGGTAGCTCCTGTTATGGTTGCTAGTAACGATGATAATTCGATTAGCTTGCTGACAACCACAATAAAATCTAGCATTTCTTCAGCTCAATCTAGTATCGCTAGTACAATTATAGGAGATTGGGATAATCATAAGATGACTACACAAGCTGTTCCCTTGACGCCACCACAGGAGTCAACACAATTGCAGACCCCTAGTGAAATATTAACACCAATTGAACTTTGTGGCAGACGTGACGATACTGATCCGGTTTTGACTGAAACTATAGCTGAACAGGTATTTATTTGTTCATCCCCGAAATTGACAGCAGTGGTACATTTAAGAGTAGAACACATCAATGTGACCTTATTATTTATTCAAATGAAAGTCGTGACATGAATCGATGAATGTATTACACTTAATAGTATCCCGTGGAATGGATTTGTATTTACCTTATTTATTTAATTTATTATTTTACGGGACTGTTCGTTAGATTCGACTTAAACTTCCACGACGATTACGATTAATGCTATCATGGAACTTGCTATATAGCCTCGATCAAGATGGAACAAGTATGACTACTATGTATCATAGAGTTAAAGACAAAGGTCCTTTAGTATTGGTGATCAAGGACATGGAGGAGCAGGTCGACTTACTTAATTTTAACTTATCACAATTATCTAAGACAACTCTTAAGTTGATATGAGATCTTTTTGGTTAACACGGATAGGTTTTTGGTGCATTTGTGACGGAACCATTTAAAATACGTCCTTCTTATTACGGAACTGGAGAATGGTGAGAAAATTATAATCGACATACTTGATAATTTTAGCACATCAAATTAACAACTTTTCTGAAACATGCATTGTAGTTTTTTGTGGAAACACATAGACGATTCTTCACAATCAACAGTAAAATGTTATTTATGGACAGGAAGGAATGAATACATGATATTAAGCGAACATGATTGCTTAGCAATTGGCGGAGGGTATGTTACTCGTAAGCTTATGTTTTATCCATACAACGTAGCTTGTCTAAATTTCTCAACTTATAAATAAACAGCGATGGCAAAGTAGGACTTTGGATCGATGCCGATCTGCAACGAGGCCATTCCGAACGTTGCGATACCTTTGACAACGATATCCTATCATCGTCTTCCGAGTTCGATTGTATAGGATTCGAAGTATGGGGGTTTAAAAATTAAGATTTTATAGAATGGTGCACCTGCATTACGGTTGGTATTTTTAGTCAAATTGTAGGTAAATCGATATTTTATACATAATTTTGGCCAGAATTACAGTATTAATATTTATGTAACATTGTACAGTAATAGTGGCCAGAATTATAATAGTACTGGTCGAAATTAAGAAGTTAACATCTTAAATTATAAAGAAATTTTGTGTTTATATTGCTCCGGAAGTGTATATAAAAGGAAGATACGGACTTATAACAAACACCGCCTAAACGTAGAGATGCAAATGGCACTATTGGCTTGTATATTAATTAAGATAAAACCTGATTAACCAATAGAGCCGATGAGTCAATTTGCAAACGAGATCCAGCCTTTTAAAAATTTCGATCATTTTACACTTAATTTTGCACTCTAAATAATTGGTCAGGAAAGTATATGTTTTTCCCCATCATGACTACGTGCATGTTTGTCACGTGAATTATATTTTGTTTATAAACAATTTACAATAACTTTTTAACTTGATGCACTATAGTTAAAGGCTTTAGAAAATTGTAAAATAGAAAACATTGCAATTTTTAGTAAATATTATCTAGTATTTAACCCAATTTTTTATTTTTTTTATATATACAAAATTATACAGTAAAGCAAATCTGATTAACTGGTTATGTATTTTAATATACAGTATTAATTATATTTATATATTTGTATAATTTTTTATGTAATTGAAATATTAATTGGTAATTTATTTTATTTTATTTTATTTTTTTATTTTATTTGGTTTATTTTTATTTTTTTATTATTTTTTTTTTTTTGAATTGTATGTAGATTTGGTTTGTTTTTATTACTAGGAATCGGGAGTCCGGAGCATAAAATTTAAAAATAAAATTATATTATCCCTTAAACCGTCAATTTAAGCGTACATATTTGTATGCTTAAATTGCAAAATTTGACCTATTATTGGGAACTTCAGACTATTCAAGAACTAGTAAGAACTTTAGTATTCTAGCGTGAGTGCTTATGTCATAGGCAATTCTACAAATCCTCGAAGTCCACTCACATAGCAAAATACTAAAAAGATCAAAGAATTAATCTTCTATTGAATATGAATGAATTTTCGTATCATCTACCTAATTATTACTTATTTGATATAAAAGTTAAAAATATAGAATCAGTAAAAAAAAACAATCGCAATATGTATTTTTTTTTACTCTATAGATACAGTAGTAAAAAAATTGGGTTAATTATTCAAAAACAATCACCTATTTCTTTCTATTGTATTAGACAAATATTAGATCTACCCTTTAGTATAGGATAGCAGATAGGTTCAAGAAATAAATTACAAGCAAATATTGTCTATAATAACAGGTAAAAGAAGTATGTACTTACGTACATAACGTTTCACCAATAAAAATATACTTTTTTTACCATTAGCTTCGCGAGAGTGTGAATATTCACTGTGGGATCCCGAAGAACTTCACTTAGAAGACAAAATATGTCTACCGCCTATTGGACCATACTGTAGCGTGAAGGTAACTGGTGTTTTTCGTCTAAAGTTACTTTATTATGTTAGATTTTGAATAAATTTTTATTGCTACTATTTAAAATTTAAACAGGCACAGGCTCTTTAGTAGTAGAAGGCCCGGATTTGATATTTAGTGTGTTTGGGTTTATCAACCGCAAATTAAAGTGTAATTTATAACTTATTTATTCTCTAAATATATGTGATAAATTTCCTTGCGTATATTACTGTATTAGTTTTTTTTTTTTTCGTTTTCTAGATCTACAAAAATTAATTCGTGATTCGCCTAAGAACCAGTGAAAAGACATAGTAAACAGTGGAGATATGTTTACTATGTATTTTTTGCCTTTTTTGGAATCTGGAGTTTCCCAAAGGACAACCCGATTTTCTACTAAGCAAACATCTCTTTTACATTTAGTAAAAGTTGTAGAGGAGCAAATTTCGGTCATAATGGTAGTTAAATCATTAAAATCGGCCCAGTGGATGCAAGATATGTAGGGGCATGCACCTAGGGGGCATGCCTTGGGCTGAGGCATGCCCTCTCTTATTGTGCCCTGGGCATGCCCCTATATATAAATCATATAATATGATTGGTCAATTACTAAATTATTATCACATTTTGTACTATATATCAGATATATTATTTGATTTAAATGAATAAATTCTGAAACTACGGTACTTTTATTCTACCTATAGTAAAAATAATTCAGAAAATAGAGAAATAAATTAAAAGTTAGCGATGAAATACACTTTTTGTCTTATAGATTAAACATTCCATATAATTATAGATTATTTAACAAAGTTTTAAAAGCTACAATATATTAGATATAGAGTATATATAGAATTTATATAATTATATTCTATGTTCTATACCTTTTATACTTCATATACACGTACTTTATTGTCTGGAGCATAGCATAGGACTATTTGTTTTACGACAGTATGTGATACAAACGATCATGTGAGAATTTTGTCTGTCTGGTTCCATAATGCTGATTGGTCGTAATGATTATTATAATATAAGGTAAGTGTGAATGTGGGTATTGTAACGAATTTATTATAAGTCAGGATATGTTAGTCCAAACTAACCGATTTTTACGTATGTATACCATTCAAATCATCTCATCGAGACAATTCGAATAGTAGAAAAATTGTTTGATTTCAATCACTGGGTCATAAGTATACATAAGGACGAAAGCATTTCAGGTTCTAAAACCCGAAATTAAAATTTGAAAACGAAATTGTTTTTGACCTATTTTACTTGAAAGACGAAATTATTTGATACTTTATTTGAATAAACGAAATTATAAGGAACATATCTATATAAATTTTATTTGCTCTTCCTTATAAAAAATTTTAATTTTTTATAATAAAGATGAAATAGACCTTTTTCAAAAATCAATTTTGGTGGCATTACTAGTCATAAGATATTGGCATTTGAATGTATAAATCAATTTTTTAAACAATATGTTATATTCAGACACTATTTGAACACCAATATCTTATGATTTAATGATTGAAATCAAACAATTTTTGTACCATTTGAATCGGTTTGATGTGACAATTTGAATGGTATAAAAATCATTTAGTTTGGTATAGTAAGTCATGAGCTATTGAGAATTTGCCACAATATCCACAATACACATATTCAATTTTGTGTAATATATTTTTGTAAATAACTTACAATCCTGTGATCCAAATTGAATGATTTTGATACCATTTAATTTGTCTCACCAAGCCGAATCGAATGGTACCAAAATCATTCAATTTGGACCAATAGATTTTAAGTTATACCAAAAAATTCTTTTAACTTCGCCACAATACCCACACTTATCTTATGCAACAAATTTTTAATTTTTCAAACTTGTTTTTTGTGCTTCGGACTTACACTGGTTTCTAATTCCTAGTTGATAGTTAACAATTTTTAATTCATTTATGACATTTATTATTTATTTTGTTATTAAATATATATTGATTGATAAATAAATTCAAGTTTTTTTTAACCATTATCAGAATTAATAAAATTGGTTTGAATTTATTTCTATTAACCAACCAGATTTCATATTACCAAATGATTTACAAAAATTGGCCAATCAATGCATACCAATTTACATGATTCAGATTTATAATCACATGATAGAGGCATGCTTTTTGTCTTAAAGGCATGTCTGGAACACTGTGTCTCCAACCCTAGAGATATGAGCATTTTTGTCTTCGTGATTATTAGTTACTTTTTTGTTTATACTATATAGTCACAAAGACAAAAATGCTCATATCTCATGATTCACTGGAATAATTTTAATAATTTAACTGCCATTATGACTAGAATTTTCTCCTCTACAATTTTTATTTAATTTAAAAGAAATGTTTACTTAGTAGAAAATTGGGTTGTTCTTTGGAAAACTCCAAATTCCAAAAAAGACAAAAAAACTAGTAATTTTCCTCATGATTAGGGTTGGGGTATACATGAGGACGAAAGCATTTCGGGTTTGAAAACCCGAAATTAAAATTTGAAGACGAAATTGTTTTTGATCTATTTTACTTGAAAGACGAAATTATTTGATACTTTTTTTAAATAATACATATTTAATAACAAAATAAATAATGAATAATATAATGAATTAAAAAGTTGTTAACTATCAACTAGGAACTAGAAACTAGTGTAAGTCCAGAGTACAAAAAAATGGGTTTGAAAAATTAAAAATTATCTGCATATATTATGATGATCATTATGACCAATTAGCATCACAGAACCGGACAGACAGAATTTTCACATGATTATTTGTATCATATACTATTGTAAAAACAAATAGTTCTATGCTATACTCCGAACAATAAAGTAATATATATACCGGTATATGGAGTATAAAAGGTATAAAACATA
Organism: Gigaspora rosea; assembly: GCA_003550325.1. NCBI lineage: Eukaryota > Fungi > Glomeromycota > Glomeromycetes > Diversisporales > Gigasporaceae > Gigaspora > Gigaspora rosea. The sequence continues at coordinate 214,835 of QKWP01000186.1, read as the reverse complement.
GAATATAATTATATAAATCCTATATATACTCTATATTTAATATTATTGTAGCTTTTAAAACTTTGTTAAATAATCTATAATTATATGGAATGTTTAATCTATAAGACAAAAAATGTATTTTATACTAACTTTTAATTTATTTCTCTATTTTTTGAATTATTTTTACTATAGGTAGAATAAAAGTAGTTTCAGAATTTATTCATTTAAATTAAATAATATATAGTACAAAATGTGATAATAATTAGTAATTGACCAATCAGAATTAAAGCTTCTATGCTAATATTATATGATTTATACATAGGGGGCATGCCCAGGGCACAATAAGAGAGAGCATGCCTTAGCCTGAAGTATGCCCCTAGTGGCATGCCCAAAATTTTTACTGTGCCCCCAATACTACTCACGATTTACTATATTGTTTCACTAGTTCTTAGTCGGATAACAAATTAACTAAGTTCGGTTAATAGCTTACAATTAGTATTATTGCCAAAATTCTGGGTCAAATATATTGGATCTAGATTAGTGTTTAGCCCTAGTTGTTCAGCAAAATTATCATTTCATTAGTAAAATTTTTTATGATCTTGGGACAAATTAATCATAATTCTGATACATTTCAACTTATCCCGACCCAGAATTTTGGTGAACCTCCTTATGAGTTAGTATTATTGGGATGTATGTTGATTCCTTAGGGGAGTGCTATTTATCATTTGATTTTTTAGGTAGGCGGGGGTAGAGCAATTATCAGGTCCTATATATAATATAATTGGCCAGAGCGTAGCGACGGACATTTAGTATTTACGCATAGTGATATAAAAGTTACGTTTTTGATGCGGTTTGATCTAAAAAAATTACTTTTTTGATTTTTTTTATATCAATTATATAAAATTAGATCAGAACCACAATTTGGAAATTTTTTGTCTGTCCGCACGCGTGTCGCATAAAAAAAAATTGATAAAAAAAATCAACAAACAGACCTGCCAATTAAATAATTTTATTACTCTATACAAGTATGCGTTCTCTTTACCATTTTCTCTTTAAAATACAGTATACTATTTCGCAGATCTGGGTCTTTTATATGCTTTTTTAAAACTGTTGAAATGTAAGCGACCCGAGGTTTTATATATTACTCAAATACAGCCTTTTTTAAAATATATACAGTCAGACCTCTCTAAATGCATCCCCCCTAAATGCATAACCTCTTTAAATGCATATTAATTGTCTGGCCCATTGACGGGCTTAATAAATAAGTGCATATTCTTTATTCTGCATATGCATACTATTTTCTTGGCCCATCTATATAAATCCCTCTATAAATGCATATCATGTGACCACGGGCCAATCAAATCAGGACAACATGTTATGATTTTTGTATATCATATGACTTGCTTAATTGATAATCCACCTATCAACTGGAGAATGGCGAAATGTGGCATGCTTCCATCAAAATTTTTTTTCTTACTAAGTTAATGATATATGTCCACTAATTGAAAGTTGTAGAGCTCGTCGAAACGCATCTAACGGTGGTTAAATCATCCAAATCGGCCCAGTAGATGGCGAGTTATCGTTGAAAACCGATTGACTGACTATATAAAATTACATATGAAAATCACTATAGGCGACATGTGGCGTGCTTCCATCTAAAACTTTTTTCTTACTAAGTTAACGATACATGGCTACTAATTGAAAGTTGTAGAGCTCGTCGAGACGCATCTAACGGTGGTTAGATCATCCAAATCGGCTCAGTGGATGGCGAGATATCGTCGAAAAACGATTGGCCGACTATATAAAATCTCTGTAAACATTGTTTATATAGAGATTTTATATCGTCGGCCAATCGTTTTTCGACGATATCTCGCCATCCACCAGGCCGATTTGGATAATCAAACCACCATTAGATGCATCTCGACGAGCTCTACAACTTTCAATTAGTGGCCATGTATCGTTAACTTAGTAAGAAAAAAAGTTTTAGATGGAAGCACGCCACATTTCGCCTAAAGTGATTTTCATATGTAATTTTATATAGTCGCCCAATAGTTTTTCGACGATAACTCGCCATCCACTGGGCCGATTTGGATGTTATAACCACCGTTAGATGCGCCTCGACAAGCTCTACAACTTTAATTAGTGGACATGTATTGTTAGCTTAGTAAGAAAAAAACTTTTTTATGGAAGCATGCCACATTTCGCCATTTTGACTTATAAAAATAAATGTTCTCTAAATGCATACCTCCTTAAATGCATACCTCAGAGCTGGTCCCAACGATATGCATTTAGAGAGGTCTGACTGTAGATCTGTAGATTATGCAAGTATGCGTTCTATTTAACATTTTTCTCTTTAAAATATAGCATAAGATCTGGGTTTTTTATATGCTTTTAAAATGTTGAAATGTAAGTGACCCAAGTTTTTATATATAGTAATTTCCAATTTACAGTACTGTGGTAATACTTTACTGATCACACTATCGAAAATATATAGATCTTTTTCGCACCTAATTTAATTAACTTATATTTCAGCCTTTGTCATCTAATAGGAATGTACAAGCCTGTTTAAACCCTCTTTCCTTTAAATCGGAGCCAATTTAGTAAGTATTTAATAAGTATATACATGTGTTACTAGAGTGACCAAAACTATGTCAGAGTATTAGTAATTTTATTATGATCAAATTTTTATCAACGATTTTTTTGTTTGTACTTATTGTACGAATTTTTAATAAATTTACATATTCTATTAGTTGGACGCCTAAAATTTACATATTAACATAAAATATTCGAACATAAATTTGTTTTTGAAACATTGTAGACGTTTTGTAAAAATTTCCAAGCAATTCCTTGTCTTTTTAATGAGTTGAATCGTTTTGAAACCGATAATTTTTTAATATTACCGTTATCAGTATAAGCTATAGTAAAATTATTAGCTAGACACCTATAAAAAATTAGATTTAAATAATGTATAATATACTGTATTATTAAATATATACAACCATTATATATTATATTAAAATAATTAATTAGTTTTATTTAAAGGAAAAAGCTATTTGTAACAGCATGTTACACGCTTATTTGTAACAGCTCATAAGGCCGCATTAATATTAAAATAGGATTATATTAGGGTTAGAATCAAAATTAATACAGAATTGCGAGAGGATCATTTTTTGTTAGAAGTGCAATAGGTATTGTTTTAGTACAATTTTGAGTTAGAGGTAAAGGCTGTTACAAATAAAAGTGTAACAGGCTGTTACAAATAACATTATCCTTATTTAAAAATTTGAATTTTAAAATATTTTCACTCCGGCCTCACAATGCTACACATTAGCCTAGTATATATAATATATATAAATATATATTTATATATAATATATATATATATAATTTTTAATATTAAATAACTTTTGATCCACTAGTCCATTTTTGATAATTTAATTACCAAAATGTTCGCCTTAGTGAGCCGATTCTAACAAGCCTAAAATCACTAAATTCTAATCACAAGATCCTAAGATCAACAAAGATTTGTATTCTATAAACAATTAATAATTAGATATGTCTAATTTGGTGCACCTAAGTTCTATGATGAATACCACGTGCCATATCAATCAGAATCAGATTATTTTGGTACCATTCGATTCGTCACATTGAGACTAGTGCTCCTAGGTCCAGTCCGGGTCCAGTCTGGCCTGGGTCCAGTTCGGGATCAGACCAGACTCAGACTCAAAATTTTACTAATTTCAGACTTCAGACCAGACTCAACTATGAATCCGGTCCGGGTCTGGTCCAAAATATGCAGACTGGTCTGAGTCCGAATATAATTATATGTATTTTTTGGCACTGAACAAGTTTACTTAGTGCATTTTGTTAAAATAAATTAGTAAAATTTTATAAA
>QKWP01000186.1:198287-209256 GCA_003550325.1 Gigaspora rosea | reverse complement strand
AATATAAAAAATAAATTTACTTAGTAATTTTAAAAATTACTATTAAAATTACACAAAAGTTGAACGATCTTGGGATTCTGTGATTGGATTTTGATGATTTTGGGCTTGTTAGAATCGTCTCGCTGAGCAAACAGTTTGGTAGTTGAATCGTCCAAAACAGACCAGTAGATCAAAAGTTATCCAATTTTTAATATATATATATATATCTATATATTATTAAATTTTAACCAATCAAATGCTTAGAAAAATTATCAGGTGGGGGGTAGGGGGGCCAGCTACTTAGTAAAACCCTAATCAGGTAATTTCTAGCACTCCCCTTATTATATAGTCAACTCTGGATATAACGGATCTTGTTATAATAAACTCTAGATATAATGAATTTAAAATTTTAAAATTTCTTAATAGTTTGGTATAAAAAAAGCTATAGTTTTTTAAGAAAACATAGTAATTTTTATAACAAACTTTTAAACTTGTGTTTGGTATAGAAAGAGTTGACTGTACTTTATGGATATTATCACTATTGTATATTATATTATCTGCATATAGGAGTAAGTCAATAGAAATCAAGCAAATTTTTTTAGTAACTTTTTTTTAAACAAAAACTTGATCAAATTTAATAAAATTTTTTTTAAATTAATTTTATAAGTAGGGTCTGTAATCAGGTAGCCCAATTGATTTTGAAATTTTTGATGCTATAAAAGTAGTATTCTACAATTGGTGCATAAACCGAAATCAGTATGTATAATTAGTATAATAAACCTACTTTCGGCAGACAGGTTTCATTTGTACCTCATATGTGCCTGTTACCAGTGGCAGGTCTTTAAAGTTAGAAGGATTCGGGCTTACAGGCCAGGCTTGGGCCCAAATCCCCCTGACTTTAAAGACCTGCTACTGGTAACAGGCACATGTAAGATACTGTTTGCTGAAACTGGGTTTATCATACTAATTACACATACTGATTTTGGTTTATGCACCAATTGTGACACACTATTTGTACAGCTATCAAAAATTCCAAAATCAACTGGGCTACCCAATTGCAGATTCTATCTATAAGTTTATAACATTAATTTGAAAAAAATTTTATGTTAAGTTATTTTTGTTTAAAGTTTCAAAAAAATTTTATTATCTTGATCTCTATTGACTCACTTCTATATAATAAATTATAATATATGGATTTGAATATAATATACAATAGTGATAGTATCTATAGGGGTATAATAACCAATAATTCTGAGATATTCCATTTAGTTGGGCTAATTTGTGTTAATTTCTTGGGTTTGATTGGCTAATTATCTGATAATACTACATGATATAAATAATCGATTAGATGACTAATCAATTGGAAAATTTTTACTAACTTGAAACAAAAATCACAGGTTTATTAACCAGTTTTGAAATACTTTCTATTTATCGAAAAAACCAATATATAGAAATATGTTTTTTTAATATGTTTTTTTTTATAATGAATAATTCTAGTAATTTAAGCACACTTTTTAACAAAAAAAATTAATATTTTTCTAGTAAAAAAGAAGTAATGATAACTTTATATAAAGGTATAAAAATTTTTCATTTGTATATTAATGAAGCATGTTTCTTGCAAAAAACAAAAATGCAAGAAATACAAGAGTTCATTTATCTAAAAGGAGAGTCATCAGAAAAAATAAGAGAAAGATTTAAAGTATATTGCATTTGGTTGTTTATAAAAATTTTCAAAAGATTAGATATTAAAATTATATATACTAGATAAGTTTTTTTTACAAAGTCCTATAGAGTTATTATATATCTGAAAGAATACTTTATCTTAATATAAATAATCTGAATATCAAAAGCATATCAGGCAATGTTTAATTACATAAACATTCTTTTTAGTTTTTAAAAATTCTGGCTGAGATATAAAACTTTAGGATTTAATAATGAATAGAATACATGCTAGCTTTAGCTAAATAAGAACCCCAGATATCTCTCATATAGATCATAACTAAATTTTGCCAATTTTCATCTAATTTGCTAAAAATGACAAAACTATATTAACTTAAATAACTTCTGATCCAGTGATCAGAATTGAATGAACTTTTTTTTGTTAAATGCACCTCACTGAGAGCTTTATTTTAAAAAAAAAGTTCATTCAAATTGGACCACTGGATGCCAAGATAATTGCCAAAAACTGGTTTTCTGCTTTTCAAATTTTGGGGTTTTTGCTAAAACACATAATGTATGACCTCTGTACTATATGTTTAGGGTTCTGCTAAATATAACTATAAAATATATGCTCAATTAAATTTTCAATTTAGAAAATCAAATACAGTAATGTTAGAAAAGATATAATAATTAAAGTGTATAATTTTAGAATTGCTATACAATGCAAGGCTTATTTCAATCTAAATATTTTTAATTTATACCACAGGTGATTATTACCTGTAATTAATTTGCCAATTAAAATTCAGGATCAGATGTAACATGTAAATCAATTTTTTATAACAAAAACAAAGAAATTTTTAAAAAAATTGCTAAAATTGTTTCTAACCTAAAAACTTGTTTATAAACCTACTTTTTTTTATACAAAAAAAAATTCTTTGCTAAATTTTAATATATATAAAACTCTATTCTAATTTTTAGCATTTATTCTTACCCTAATATTAAAAAAATTTAACTTTTATTTAATAAAAATTGTTTATTTTTATTTAAAAAATAACTAATGTTCACTACAGATAATTATTACTTGTAATAAATAAATAAATAAAAATAAACAATTTTTATTAAATAAAAGTTAAATTTTTTTAATGTTAGGATAAGGGTAAAGGCTAAAGATTAGAATAGAGCTTTATATATAGTAAAATTTAGCAAGAAATTTTTTTTTTTTGCATAAAAAAAAGTAGTTTTATAGGCGAGTTTTAGATTAGAAGCAATTTTTTAAAAATTACTTTGTTTTTGTTATACAAAGATTGATTTACTTGTTACATCTGATCCTGAATTTTAATTGGCAGATTGACTACAGGTAATAATCACTTGTAGAAATCTTTTTTTATTTATTTATTTAAATTACAAGTGATAACCACTTGTGGTTATTATTTTAATTAATAGTAGATATTTTACTTTATAATATCAATACTTGTCGCAGATCATAATTTAAAATAAAATCTACATTTTCTACTTAACCTGCTAGCCTTCTAAAACCCACTAATACTTTGTTTATTATAATTTTCTTTAAAATTAACCATAACCCTAAACCCCTAACTCTAAAAAATGCATTTCAAAAAAATTAGTTTTCGAGATATTATACTATAATTTCATTTTAATCTGGATTTCATTATAATCTGCCACAATACTTAATTTTTTTTTTATTATTATAATGCATGTATGGCATTCATATATTAATAAAATTGAGTTAAATGTATAAATTCATTATATTATATATATCAAGACTTTTTAATAGTCTTATATATCTTTTTGTTTTTCTGAATTATTATTTAAAGTACAATATAACAATAGGACCCAAATATCTTTTAAGTAAATTTGCTAAATATTCAATTATTATATTAAGTTTTTATAGTAATTTGCTAAAAACTAAATTATTATATTTAGATAGTGCTTTTAGGTTCAGGTGCTCTAAGAAAATTTGTTTAACATATTAAAATATATTTTACTAGCATATTTACTTTTGTATTTCTTAAAAATTAAAAGAAAATGCTTAATTTTGGATTTTTTGATCAAAAAATCAAAAATTAAATATCTTTTTTAAATTTCAAAAAATATAAAAGTAAATATGCTAGCATAATATATTTTTATATGCTAAATAAGTTTTATTAGAGCAAAATTTTATAATCAATTAATAAAATTTTGGGTATAATATTATTTTTAGTGCTTTTATTAAAAAATTATAGAAAATATTATGATTCTCAAAATTTTACTAATTGATTCTTATTTTTTGCTCTAAGAAAACTTGTTTAGTACACAAAATATCAGATATATTATGCTAGTATATTTAATTTTATATTTTTAAAAAATTTTTAAAAAATAGTTAATTTTGGATTTTTGATTAAAAAATCAAAAATTAAGTATTTTCTCTTAAATTTTAAAAGAAATATTATTGTAATAACCTATAGTGATAATCACAGTACTATAATGTAACAGTATATACAGTACACACATTATATGCTGATCTAATCATATAATCAAATAGTGTAACCTGGGTGTTTAGTGATCATGTCTCTTTTTTTCTACCTTTTTTTTTGTTACTGTGCCTTATTAGTTTTTAGTTCTGTGTCTTATTACTAGTGTTTCATTCTGTGCCTTATTATTAGTGTTTTGGGTTACCGTGCTTTCTTTTGTTACTGTGTTTCACCCATTACCACGTTCTTTTTATATAACTAACAACTGGACTTTTCAATCAAGTGTTGTCTTTCGTTATAGCATTCTTTTTCCTTTTTCTACCTTTTTTTTTGTTACCATACCTTAATAGTTTTCAGTTCCGCATCTTATTATTAGTGTTTCATTCCATGCCTTATTATTAGTGTTTTGGGTTACCGTGCTTTTTTTGTTACCATGTTTCACCCATTACCACGTTCCTTTTATATAATTAACAACTGGACTTTTCTCTGTCACACTTTTTTCTAGCTTTACTGCCCTACTGTGTTTCTTTTGTTGTCATGTTTCCATTTGTAACTCTAGAGATGAAGCTGAAAAACCTGTGAAAGGTGAGTCGGTAATGGTATTTCCTACTGATGTTATTTTAGAATGTTGGTTTAATTAGCCACTTCTAACTTTTTGGAGCCTTAGATATAATTTCGTTAAAGTCTACAAGTAACTCCCTAGTCAAGTTTTATAATATGAGCACAGAATTAATAATTGTCGAACCAAATAATGCAAATGAATTACTTGTGGAAACAGAACCAGGTGATGACGAAGGCTATGTAATTTTGTAGTCTACAAGTAACTCCCTAGTCAAGTTTTATAATATGAGCACAGAATTAATGATTGTTGAAACAAATAATGCAAATGAGTCATTTGTGGAAACAGAACCGGGTGATAATGAAGGCTTTCAACTCTTAGTAGGCCAATCATACACATTGTGGGACTTAGCTGAATCATGTCTCAACAATTATGCTAAAGCAACAGGATTTTCTTTGCGTCAAAAACGAGTAAAAACTGATAAGAATGGCAAAATTCAACAACGTAAATTTGAGTGTTTATGTTCTGGGGAAGCAGTTAGCAATAAGGTTGTTGATATTTCTCAGCAGTGTAATCGCATTTAAGTAAAGATTTCATTCCATGGTATATAATTCTATCTCAATCTAAATTGTCTCTAGTCGTAATTATTACAAGTATTATTGGGGAGCATAATCATCAGCTACAACTGGATATTGCTTTATATGCTCCAAAATATAGAAAGCTTTCTTCAGAAATCTTGGAATAAATAAAATTTTATGTAACAAATGGGAATATGGAATCAAAGCAAATTTTTCCTCTTTTAACTGCACAATTTACAAGTCATACGATTTATAAAAATGATCTTTATAACACTGTTCAAAGATTTAGAAAACCACTAAATCAATGTTATGGGGAAGCACAGCAATTTGTTGAGTATTTGTTGTCATTGAAAAATCAGGACCCCGGTTGGATTGTCCATATCGAATAGATCCATATGATAATCAGTTGTTAGGGTTGTTTTGGATATCACAAATGCAACAACAATATTTGAATGTTATATAGTGTTGTTCAAACTGATAATATGTATCAGACGAATTGGTTTAACATGTATCTTACATTTCTAGTAGTCATTGATAATAATACAAAACTCGGTTGGTGGCTCAATCGCTATCTGAAGATGAAACGACGAAATTATATGAATGGTTTTTCAAATGTTTTTTGGATACAATACACAATATATTTCCAGTTGTTTTATTTTCTGACGCAGAACCTGCTTTGATCAGTGCTATTTCCTTAAAGTTACCTAAAACACACCATTTTTTATATGTCTTCCATATTCAAGAGTGAATTTTACAATGAATTTTTACATACACGTAATAGTACATTTGAAGAAAACTTTCATAAGAGATGGTTGCACTTGTTAGAAAAGTATCCTCAAACACATGACTATATTAATAGGGCATTACAAGGGTGCATAAAGTCGTGGCCTCGGTGTTATCAGGTTAAAATTATTTATAGCCAGAATCCAAAGCACTCAATGCGTTGAGGTTATTAACAAATTAATCAAGGATGGTATAAAAAGCACCTCCTCTTTACGTAACCTTCATGAACACATACAAAATCTCCTGGATAATGAAACCAAGTAGGCACGACATCATAGTTACTTAAATTCCCTTTCTACTTATTAGGCACCATTGATTGTTGAATCCATATTTCCAAAAGTGTTGGAGGTGTTAAAATTGTATTTGACATCTTACATACTAGCTATACAACAACAGCAAATTACAGGATGTCTTTTATACCATGCACAACCAAGAACAAAAGATGATATTCAAGAGTTGCGGGTTTAATATTTGGGGCTTTGTAGTAGAAAAGACGGATATAACCCCAAAATGAAAAAACATTTTTTGTTAAATTCTGGTAAATTTCAATGTGATCAACATTTTTTTTCAATTATAAATGAAAGTCAATTTGCATAATAAAAAAAATTAAGATATGTAATATAAAAAGAAAGTTGCGCAAGGTTGAAGCCAAGTGCATCACGAGATTACCTGTTAGTCACATGTTATATTTAACCAATCAAAATCGTGAATTTTGATTAATCCAGATCAGTCCAAAAATCAAAACAAAGTAATTAAATTCAATTATCTCAAAATTATATATATTGATGTATCTGCCCTTTCTACTACAAAGACCCCATTTGTTTGATTTGCTTTAATCGATTTTTATACATAAAGTCAAAATTAAACACTTTGATATCAAATCTTTAATTTTGACTCGTGTGATAATTATACTTTATTTTCTATTAGGCAAGCTTTCAATTAGATTATGAGAACGATTTTCTTGAAGATCAGCTTGATAGGTCTCAAGTATCAATTATAGCACTTATAAAAAATATTGATATAAGTGATATAATTGAAATTTGGGAACTGACTGGTGTATCGATGGTTTACAAACGTTATATTGTATTATTGAGTAACGGTGGGCATCTATGCACTTGCATGGCCATCTTCAATCTTGATATCATATGCGCCCATTTTTTTCAAGTAATGATGACTATTCAAGTGACAAAATTTCATATTGGATTAGTAGCCAGACGTTGGTATCAAGATGAGCTACAAAATAAAGAGTTTTTACAACAGCTAAGCATCGGTATTTCAACTGCATTTCAGCAAAACATTTCAAAATGTAATTGTCCCGGACCTTCACATTATTGAACAAATTAGAAACAACAATATGCTCAATACAAAAGATCAACAAATAATTAGCAAAAAGGTCAGATACGCTAATGGATTTGAAAAAATGAAGAAGGCTTTAATACTGCTTTGGATCTTGGATGTAAGAAAAAGCTTATTAATATAATTACCTGCTTTATTAATTAGAAAGTATCCATTTATGAAAATTTTAACAAAGAAGACACTCGTTCTGATTAATCCGAACAAATAGTCATAATGGATCTTTTAGTCGTAAAACATCGTGGATGACCATCAACTAAAAGATTAAAAAGCTCTTCTAAAATTAATGGCCATCAAGCATTGGAATATAATCAAAGTGCGATTAATCCTCAAGATCCAAATTTGAGAATACCTTTCTCAAAGATTGTTTCAAATAGTAATCAGGTTGTAGATGTGCCTAACAATACAGAAGATAAAAAGAGAAAATACGTGTGCAATATATGTGGTGGAACGGGATATAATGCGCGTACATGTAAAGGCAATAATGACAACATATAATTTCATAGTGCACTTTGAATTACGATACGTATATGATTTGTAATAACTAGTACAGTAGTAGAGGTATGTATGTAAACAGCATAGTGATAAGCATAATTCATAGCACATTTATTATAATGTATTCTGGACTATATACATAGCAATTAATGACAAGCTTTCAAAATAGTGGCTATTAATTGATTTTGACATTTACTACTAATATTTTTTACTTTTTTAAGTGACAAGTGTTATAGATAAAATCAATATAATAATGCTATTTATATCAGATAAGTATCTGTATTAATATTTTTTTATTGTCTTTCTATGTACAATCGCTTATTCATAGAATTTGTAGTTAAAGTAATATACGTTTCATTTAGAAAAGGCATATGCACTTTTACGTATTCCAGAATTTTGGAACCTCCTGTATGAGTTGGGTTATACGTACATATGTACATAAATAAATTTCCCTTTTTTAAGATTAGGGTTAGAGTTAGGATTCGTGGAATTCATTTAGACAAGGCATATGCACTCTTACGTATTCCAGAATTTTGGAACCTCCTTGTATGAGTTGGGTTATATGTACATATGTACGTAAATAAATTTCCCTTTTTTAAGATTAGGGTTAGGGTTAGGGTTAGGGTTATAGGTTTCTTATAATGTATTTATATACTGCAGTACTATACTGCTATTTGTAATGTATGTATGCATGTACTATATATTTAATATACCTGTTCATTAATTAATATATTGCCGATTTGTTATGTCAATATGGTGTTATATGAATTTTTTGTAACTTTATAATAGGTCACACAAATTATATATTTTTGTTTGTGTAATTTCTATACCATAATTATTACTATGGGTTATAGTTAGAAATATTCATTTTAAAAATTATAAAATTTTTTTTTTAACCCTAGACTAATATGTCAAGGGCGCTTGAATGCGCTCTTTTATTAGAATCAATTTATTAGAGCCTTCCTAAATGGAAAGGACTCTTACAAGATTTCTATATTGTAATATATCTTTAGCTATCCTAATAGCTCTAAAAAAAATGATCAACCACCAATCGCACTGCTTTGGCAGCCTCATAACCCTATATACCTCTAATATTTTTATATAATTTTTTCTGTTTTTTCGAACAATTACTTAGTGTGCGGCAAAGCAAGTCTACTTCAACTTTAGACAAGCTTTTACTCGAGCCCGCACTCTTTTTAGCACTCCAGAGTTGGATTCTTCTTCGGTACCCCATCTTTTAGTCGTATACATGCACTATATTTCATATATGGCGTTTATATGTAGCCATGTTGACGCTTTTCTTTGTCCTTTTGTCTGGAAATTTCAAGTTGTAAATATCTCCTTTAAATTTGCTGGAGGTGTTTCTGCTACTACCATGTCGAATGTCTCATATGCCATTTTCCAGATCTCTCTGGTTATTCTACATTCCAATGCGAAGTGATTGACCATCTGTGCTTCTCCTGGGCACCAGAGGCAGTCACTTAATTCAGGATTCACGTGTTTTAGCTGGTAGCCTAGTGGTAGAGCCTTGTGATACAGGCGCCAGAATATGTCTTTGTCTTGTCTTTTGTTTGAAATCTTCTTCTGAGATAGCCACTCGTGAGGTTTACCTTCATTATTATCTATTTCAGTTTGTATAAAAGTTCTTCCATTCCTGAATATTTCTACGACTTTCTTGACTAAGATTTCTGTTCTTTCCAGTTTCTTTACACTTATTTTTCGAGAATCCCACGGCCAATCTTTACTAGTATTTATCTTGCCTTCCACGTATCTCCACGCCAGTAAGTAAGGTTTCCACTCATTGGGCCAACCACTAGATTTGACTGTTTCTAGTCCAAGTTCATGCTGGGCACTTGTTTTTCTTTTATCCTTTAGAATTTTGTTGATTCTTTCCCTCTCTGCTTTCGACCGAGCCTCTAGCATGTCCTTAACTATTGGAGCTTTTAGCCCAAACTCCTTACTGGGTTTTTGGAACGTCATAAATCTTGGTAGCATTCTTGACTTTCCTTTAATCCATTGAAAGATTTTCCCGTTAATCTCTGCCACTTGTTTTTTTTGGGCAGTTGTAAGCAGTGTTGTACATGGGATAGTTGGGACATACGTTGGGACATTTTGGAACATTTTGGGACAATTTTATAAATTGAAATTACTTAAAATTTTATTAAGATAATCTAATTAAATTTTTTTAAAAATGTGTTCAGCACCTAAAAAAATATATAATCATCAGTGTTGGCATTGGACATATGTCTATCTAATTTTAACATAATTGGACATTGGACATATGGGGCAGTGTCAACTAAAACAAGGCTTATGGCTTTTTTTTATTTTGAGAAAATCATGTTTAAATTTTTGTGTAACAATAACAATGATGATCTATTATTAGTATAACCTGTTGGATCGATATTTGCTAGCCAATCACACGAATCCATTTCCATGACTCTGCAGCAAGGATCGACAACAGGATATCCAAATTCTAATTTAGATCACATTTAATTGTATACAGCATTTCAAAAAGTAGGCATCGGTAAAAATTTTACTATGTAAATCAATGCGTTAAATGTCAAATTCTATAGAAAATTTCCTGCTTTATATGATGGTATAGTTAACTTATTTTTGCAAAAAATGCCATAAGCCTTGTTTTAGTTGACGCTGCCCTATATGCTTGGACATAGTCAGTGATGGCAATTTAATCGGCCAAAGAAAATTTAATTGGCCATCGGCCAATATATAATTATTTGGCCAAAATGGCCAAAATTTTGCGGCCAAAGTTGAATGTCAATTGGCCAGGCCAATAAAAATTATTTGGCCGATATGGCCGTTGGCCAATGGCCAAATGGCCAAACGGCCAAGTGGCCAAATTTCTCTGTATAGTAATAAAAAAGAAATGTATATAAAAATACTGTATTATATGCATACTAATGTTAATATATATTACATATACGTACTGGTTTTGTTTAAAGCCACACTATTAACTATAAGAACCAATATTCTTGAATTGTATTTATTGTATATTACCTTCCCAAAAAAAGTTAATTAACACTATAGTTATCTATTTTCATGTGCTATTACTAAAGTTGCGATAAAGAAATTGA